>JANTPZ010122468.1:0-14680 GCA_025593235.1 Vachellia pachyceras | reverse complement strand
CATGTTTATTGCAGAGATTTGGGGCCTCAAAAGGTTGATTCTGCAGCTCCTCCGAATCTTATTGCAGAAAGGGCACTGGAAATATGGAAAGAACATCAGAATCAAGGCAGAAAAGCCATGACCTTCAACCATACCAGTATCAACTACGAAGAGTTGGATCGCGGGTCGCCCTTGGCAAATCTTCCCAAATATCGCCTCCCAAGACCCAGGAGGCACCCACCGCAGGTCGCTAGCGGAGGTTATCCCACGAAAGCAGAAACCGCGGACACTAAATCGACCGCCATCTCCGCCACCCTGCTTGCCCCCATCCGATAATCTCTTTGAAGCACTCGCCTGCAAGATTCCCACCATTGCGACACAAACCATTAACTCACCAAATAGAGAAGTAGAACCTCCAAAAATGAGGAATAGGTCGACAACCGACAGATCCTCGCTCCAACTCGCCGTCGCGAGACACACCCTAACCGGGAGAAAAACCCTAGCAGAGCAGGGAGAATCGAGAGAAACCTCGAAACCGGATAAGATTTTATTTAATCTTAATTACAAATTATTTTATTAAACTTTTTATATAAATATACACTTTAATCATTTATTATATGTTAACTTTACTATCATATATTACTGTAAATATTAAGTGGGGATAAAGTTGGAAGATAAAACTAACGATGTTTAAGATTTGCATTGATATATAAAAAAAACATATTAAAAGTAGTTTATATATATAAATAGAATTAGATAGTTGCTGCATTTGGCCACTTTATAATTAAAAGTTATTATTATAACTTTATCTTGTTTTTACTCAGGTTCATAATATTTTTTAATTATGTCTTACAGATTGACGTGATTTTTAATCCAGTTCTAATAACTTTAAGACTAATTAAAATTTATGTAAAAGTATAAAATTCTTATAAAAGAACTAATTAAGCTATAGAAATTCGATTACAAGTAGGTGAAATAGTAAGGATTTGATTAATAATCAAGTGTAATTATAGAGAATAGAGAGTTTTTACACATTAAGTGGTTAAGTAATCAATTTCCTTTTTTGGTATAATTTCTTTTTTTTAATATAACTGGATCATTCATTAAATATTTAAAGTACAAAAAAACTAAGATAAAATCATAAAATCCTTCATCAGCCACTAGCCTCACCTAATTTTTTTTTTCAAGACAAGAATAAAAACAAACAGGACAATAGACAATTAGACAGAAATTTTTTAAAATATTGTGCTTGTTTAGTAACACTTATATATCACCCAAAAGCAAGTTTAATAGTGTTTTTCCACAAAACGAGACAATCTCCTTCACATATTTACCTCAATTTGCGTAAAAGTACTTCTCTACCGCTTTTCCAAACGGACCAAATCGATAAATCCATTTATCATGATAATTGGGTCTAGCCAACAAATAACAGGGATCCTTTTATTTAACATAGTTATATATTTGAGGCATGTAGTCACTTCTCTCTACAAAATTTGAAATTTAATTTGCCATATTATAAATACCTTCATTGGTTCTAACGAAAAGGTTTATCCTTTTTTTTAATAATACCGGAAACTATTAACTCAAATGAAGAGTACAAGAGGGACCACATGGCCCCTAATCCCTATCCCCGCCAACCTCCCGCATATGGGTTGGCGAGTGCCAAAATACATAGAAATTTCCACATATGTTATAGACTAAATTAGTCAGGTGGTCTGCAATGATGTTCTCTTCTCTAGGGACATAACTAACTAAAACTTACCAGTTTCTGTTTAAGAGAGATCTAGCTTCGTTTACTGTATCCTTGAAAAGATGCTCCATAGTGTTTCCTCTCAGCATTAGGTTAATTGCCTCAATAGAGTCAGACTTGACCTCTATCTTACAAATTCCTCTACTCTAGCTCAAGTACAACCCGTGGATTATGCCTATCATCTCTGCAATTGCTACTGTCACATAAATGAGCTTGCAACTATAACCGCATATCCAACTATCATCCTCTCCTCTTATGACACCTCCACATCCACACCTCCCCGATCTTAGAACAGACGCATCAATTTCCAAAATATGATAGCCTCTCCTGTGTTTGGTTGTTGTTTTGCACTTGGCCTCTGTTCCTATTGTAGAGAGTACACCTGGTTCTCATATCCTGGTCCAAACATGCACGAAACAAGCTAGAGTGAGCATTTAGGTACTTATCTACTTCTTCCGTATCATATAATTTCTTACATATGCTCACCCAGATATCCCAACAAGTGTAACCGAACAAGGTAGGCCATTGAACTTTCTTTGTGGCCAGCTTCCCCGCCTCGTTGCTCAGGTTTCGTTGATCCATTCTGCTCATTGCAATGCAAATAATATAACCCATCTAGAGGGGTGAACTACTGATGGCCATCTATCACAAAAGGTTAATCCTTCCCAACTTAACAAATTAATGTCTATATCCCCCATTAAGATAATGGTCACATTTAGTATTTAATAGGGAGTTCAAGCGCACGTTCAACAATATTTTTCGTAAAATGAGATAATCCCCTTCACATTTTTGCATCCGCTTGTATAAAAATACTTATCTATCGTGTTCCCAAACAAGTACATTAAGTTATAATAAATGCTGAATAAATTCTTAGATTTTAAGAGTATAAAAAATCTATAAACACGGAAATAATTAATAATGTTCAGCTCATAAATAATTAAAGAAAATGAAAATGAATAACAACGTCTCCGTTAATAATTAATAATATAACTTGGCCGTCAGCTATATTCCTAATCTTTTTAGGAACGTATGATTGATTGATGATTAATTATGTGATAATGTAAGAAATCAATTTTGCGTATGAAGACAAACTCCTACACGTAGGAAAAGTCTGGAATATGACTAAATCTGGAGCTCGCTTACGCATGTTGTTATGATTTGGAGTTTGTGTGCGCACGCAGAGATAAGATATTTTGGGAGACCTTTGATTATTCCTTAATTACTGGTCATGATTCTTAAGAAAAATGTCATTTAACGACGGAAAATTCATCGTTAAATAACTATTTTCCGTCGTTAAAATGAGAGTCGCCATTATTTTCGGTCGCTAAATGACATTTTTCTGATAGTATAAGAGTTGATTGATCTTTTCAGAGGGATTAATTAAGGAATGTAATTAACCGATATAGTTATCATTTAATTTCTCTCCCAACTAATTTCTCTGAATCATGTACTAATATATAATCTAATTATATATATGGGGTAATCTAATTATATAATCTAATTTCTCTGAATCATGTACTAATGTATTCAATAAGGATTTGATTAAAAATGAGCAGTAACTATAGAGAATATATAGGGAGTTAAACATTGATTGGTTAATTAATCAATTTCTTTTTTTTAAGTATAACTACATCATTCATTAACTAATATTCAAAGTATAAAAAGAAAAGCTCAGATTGAATCCTTCATCAGCTACTAGCTCCACCTAAATTGTGTGTAAGATATAATTTCAATTTTTTTAAGACAAGAATGAAAACAAACAGGATAATAGATAAGTAAATAGAATTTTTTTTTCACTGTTGAATCCATTTATCACAAGAATTGGGTCTAGCCAACAATAGGCAGCTTTTTATTTAAGATAGTTTTATTCGGGATATTATCGAATACTTAATGTAATAATTTCTGTTAAGTAATATTTGAACTTTAATTCACCATATTGTAAATATCCAAGGTAAAGCCTATATCCCCTACTAAGAGAAGAGTTCAAATTTGTCTAATGGTGCAGCAGGCTTTCAAGAAGATGAAGATTATACAGGTACTTATACAAAATGTTATGAATGTAACATAATAATCATATATTTAAATAAAAACAAGTTATCAATATTAAATTATAATAAATGCTCAAGAAATTATTGCATTTTAAGGGTATCAACATCTATAAACATGGTCGTAATTAATAATGTTCAGCTCATAAATAATTAAAGAAAATGAAATGAATAACAAAGTCTGCTATATATGATATAATATGGCCGTCTGCTATATTCCTAATCTTATTTGGAACATATAATTGATTAATGATTGATAATGTAAGAGAAATCAATTTTCCAATGAAGACAAACTCATACACGAAGGAACAGGCTGGAATATAACTAAATCTGGAGATTGCTTCCACAGGATGATTTGAAGTCTGTGTGCGCAGAGATAAGATATTTTGGGAGACCCTTTGATTGTTGTTTTTAATATAAAAGTTAATTAATTTTTTTAAGAGATGTATAAAAAGTTAATTAACATATGTATTTATTTTTTAAATTAATTTGTCTAAATTATAAATTGATATAATTGATATATAATCTAATCATATTAATTAATTTATTTAATTTTTTAAATAGCTAATTGAATTTTATATTAAGTACTGAATGTGTCACGACATCTCATTTTCATCCATAGACAACAGTGAAACTGTATAATTTAGTCCCTCATGTTCTAAGGAAAGAGTTAGCCCATGGATTTATTTGGGTGATTCTAGATATGCTATAACTCACTATATATTTATCATTTTTTAAGATTATTTCTGTTGGCTTGTACATATTAACTTTCCATTAAAATGTAATTGCAATATAAATAATTAAAAAATTACATTTTAAGAGAATCAATATTGTTTACAAATAACTAAACAAATTTTCTTTATCATTATACTTTAGTTATCCAGTTTTATATATATGAGATGAAAAGGAGCAATATAATACAATATAACATGGTTAGAAAAATAAGCCAGGGGCCATAATTTAATACTCCATCTACTCTTTATTGGACGCTCCTAATAACAACTTTATATGGTACATATCAATGAAGTTGGTTAAAATTAACCATTTTTTGTAACATATCAAAATTAACTTCTATAAAAGTTATTAGTCATAGGAGCTTGTTTGTTTGGTTGGTTGGTTACTTGGAGCTAGCTTCTGGAGAAAAATACTTTTGACAAAACATATTATATTGTGAAACATTTTTAGAAGAACCATGTAATGAGGTTGGGAGGGAGTGTATTTGTTTTTTAATTTTTTTTTTGGATTAGGATAAGTCCCCCCCCCCGGGGGAGAGAAGGGAAATGTAAGGATTGTAATTGTGTTGTTTTAATATGCTTTTGTTCGAGCTTATCTGTTTTTGTCAAGGTTTGGGTAGGACCTTGACGGTAAAAAAACTGAGGGAGGAGAGCAATAAAAGAAATCCATCAGTAATATTTTGGATGGAGACAAGAATGGCTAAAAAATGCAAGATATTAGAAAAAAATTAAAAAACATATTATATTGTGAAACATTTTTAGAAGAACCATGTAATGAGGTTGGGAGGGAGTGTATTTGTTTTTTAATTTTTTTTTTTGGATTAGGATAAGTCCCCCCCCCCGGGGGAGAGAAGGGAAATGTAAGGATTGTAATTGTGTTGTTTTAATATGCTTTTGTTCGAGCTTATCTGTTTTTGTCAAGGTTTGGGTAGGACCTTGACGGTAAAAAAACTGAGGGAGGAGAGCAATAAAAGAAATCCATCAGTAATATTTCGGATGGAGACAAGAATGGCTAAAAAATGCAAGATATTAGAAAAAAATTGTAAGATGGATGAAGAATGGTATGTAGAACCAGAGGGATGGAATGGGGGTTTGGCTCTGTGGTGGAAGAAGGAAGTAGTAGTCAATGTGTGGTACTGTTCTAAATATAATCCATACGAGTATGAACTGAATAAACACAGGGTGCCTCAATATGTTACTTATGTATATGGGGCGCCAAGGTATGTAGATAAAGCAGAGGTTTGGAGGAAGATGAGAGGATTAGCAAACAGAATTCAAGATTCATGGATCTGTACGGGTGACTTCAATGACATGGCCTCATGCTTTGAGAAATTTGGGAGCAGACCTATTGATGTGAGAAGAACTCTGAATTTCTAGAGCATGCTTTCTGACTGTGGTTTGATGGACTTGAAGTTCAACGAATCCCAATATTCATGGAGTAATGGGAGATTGGGGAAGGCACATGTGAAGGAAGTTTGGATAGGGCAGTGGCTAACGTGGAGTTTAGCGAGATGTTTCAGAATGCTATGGTTACACATATAGAACCAATAGGGTTGGATCACCATATGGTGTGGATTGAATGTGAATCTAAACATGAAAGAGCCACCAAGTTTCTCATATTTGAAGTTGTTTGGACAGAACATGAAGACTAATTAAAGATAGTTAAAGAAGGATAGCAGATAGAGGGAGGAGAAGGAGAGAATAAAGTAGAAGAATTAATAAGTAGGCTAGAGAATTGCAAGCAAAAAATTAGTGACTTGGGGAAGAATGCTTTCCCAAATGCAAGAAGAACCATTGAGAAGTTAGCAATACAACTAGAACAACAAAAAAGAGGATGGCTGTCGGAAAACAAAAGGAAGGAAATAGAGGAGCTAATCATGAGAATAGAAGAAGCATGGGATAGAGACGAGACATATTGGTGGTAGAGATCAAGGGTCAAATGGTTGGAAGCAAGAGACAGAAACACTCGTTTTTCATGCAAGCACTATACAGAGGGATATGGTTGGAGCAGGAGGAAAAAATTAATAAGGCTTTTGCAATGTGTTACAATAAGATGTTTTCCTCTAATGGATGTGAAGAATTGGGGCGAGGTCTAAGCTTCGTACAGCAGCAAGTAAAAAGGAAGACAATTTAAAGCTGCAGGCACCAGTCACAAGAGAAGAGATCAAAGCAACAACATTTCAACTGGGAGGAGCAAGGGCGTCAGGCCCTGATGGATTCTTTGGAATGTTTTATCATTCTGGATGGGTTGAAGTAGAAAATAAGGTAACCAATATAGTGTTTGACTGACTTTTTTAAAAATAATGCAAAGTTGGATGACCTGAATAAGACTGATGTGGTGATGATTCCTAAAGTAGATCATGCTGAGAATATAGGGCAATATCGACCCATAGGTCTTTGTAATTTTGCTTATAAGATGATATAAAAAATATTAGCAAATAGGATGAGGAGCTTGTTGATCAGGGTTATTTCTGAAAAACTGAGAGCCTTTGTGGCAGGAAGACTGATACAAGACAATATTTTGATAGCCCATAAAGCCTATCATTACTTGAAAAACAAGAAAAAAGGAAGGAAATATGAGATGGCAATCAAACTAGATATGAATAAAGCCTATGATAGGCTTGAATCGGAATTGATAGAGGAAGTCATGAGAAAAATGGGGTTTAGTGAGAAATGGTTGGCATGGATAATGGAATGTGTTAGATCAGTCAAAATGAATATAGTGGTTGGGGGAAGGTTGATTGCTGATCTGGATATGAGAAGAGGAATAAGACAGGGAGATCCATTGTCTCCCTTTCTTTTTATAATTGCAGCTGATGTCTTATCTGTTATGGTTCAGTGGCATGTGGAAAACAGAAAATTATGAGGGATAAAGCTGGCCAGAAATGTCATATGCTGTCCTATTGCTTTTTGGTAGATGATTCTTTTTTTATCAATGCTAGAAAAAGAAATTGAAAGGTGTTCAAGGAAATATTGCAGTGGTATTCCCTTGCTTCAGGACAAACGATTAATATGGACAAATCCTATATCTTTTTCTCTAAGAATACAGAGAAGCAAAATATACTTACATTTACGGGTAGAGAGGTGTTAGTAAAGGCAGTGGTGAACTCAGTGCCTATTTACTCCATGTCTTGCTTTAAATTTCCCAGAAAAAAACCTGTATGGAATTTGATAGACTGATTGCTGGCTTTTGGTGGGGACAGAAAGAAGGGGAAGGAAGGATACATTGGAAGTCGTGGAAGCAATCATGTAGGGATAAGGGAGAGGGTGGCTTAGGGTTTAGAGACTTTATGGCAATGAATCAAGTTCTATTGTCTAAGACAGGATGGAGAATATGGCAAAACCCAAAGGACCTTTGGTGCCAGATTTTAAAAGGGATTTATTTCCCAGACAAGTAGTTCATGCAGGCAAGAAAAGGAAGCAAGGCATCATGGGGATGGTCAAGCATATTGGAAGGACGAGAGCTACTCAGGAAGGACCTATTCTGGAAGGAAGGATTCATTGGAAGTGGTGGAAGCAATTATGTAGGGATAAGGGAAAGGATGGCATAGGGTTTAGAGACTTTATGGCAATGAATAAAGATCTATTGGCTAAGACAGGATGGAGAATATGCCAAAAGCCAAATGATCTTTGGTGCCATATTTTGAAAGGGATTTGTTTCCCGGACAAGGAGTTCTTGCAGGAAAAAAAGCAAGGCATCATGGGGATGGTCAAGCATATTGGAAGGACGAGAGCTACTCAGGAAGGTTAATAAAAGAGACAAAGTAAGCCTGTTTGAGGATAAATGGTTGATCAAGGAAGAGGGGTACTGTCTCAAACCAAGGACTTTATCTGCTGCACTTAAGGAAATCAAGGTGCAAGACATTATAGAAGGCAAGCAATGTAAGTTTGAAGTGATGGAGGAATGGTTAGATGAAAATGACAATGGAGCAATACAAAGAGTTAAAATTCCAGAGGAAATAGGAGAGGGTAGTTGTATTTGGTTAAAAAGTATAGACGTGATGGATTCTGTCAAGATGGGATAAAAAGTAGCAAGATAAGAAAGGGTGGAAGTGGAGAATGAGAAGCTGAGTACATCATATAAGCCATCAAGGAGACTCTGGAATAACATTTAGCAAGTGAAGATGCCTCTAAAGGTCAACCAATTTCTTTGGAGAGCAAGAGGAAATGCGTTAACTACCAACGAAGCACTACAGAGGAGAAAATGTTCGAAGGACCATTGTGTGGCATCTATAAGAAAGAGGTCGAAACAAGCATGCTCTTTTTATGTGTCCATGGGCAAGGCTCTGTTGGTTTGACTCACCTCTAGCCATAAGAATTGAGGAGTTGAACATGACGAGATTTGATAAATGGTTTGAGAAATAGACAGGTGGTAACAAAATGAAAGATGGCTATAATGCTTCTTTGTTTGCAAGAATATGTAGGAGGATTTGGAAGGGAAGGTGCAAGTTTGTTTTTGAAGGAAATGATGTAAATGCTTTGGAGTGCCTGAATAAGGCAATCAGACTAGTAAGTGAATATTGGATGTAACTGGAGAAGAGGAAAGTGAAGAAAGGCCCAGGGGAGGAGGTGACATGAGAGGAGATATGGAAGCCCCCGGAGGAAAATCAGGTCAAGATCAACCTGGATGGAGCATTTGATCAGGAGAGAAGGGAGGCTGGCATTGGGTTGGTGGGAAGAGATAGTAGAGGAAGATTTTTGGCGGGTGTTGGAATGATATGTTTTCCCTCTGCTCATGGCTAAGTGCTTTGCTCTATGAGAGGCTTTGAGAATTAGATATTTTCTATGCAGGATTAGTAATTGAAACGGATTGCCAGGAGCTGTTCAGAAGAATGAAAAATCAAGACTTGGATGGGTGTGACTGGAGATGCGTGGAGCTATATGAATGTTTCAATCTCGGCTATGAAGTGGAGGATGGGTCTTTATCTTTGGTTTCGCGTAAAGGTAATAATGCTGCAGACTTTGTTGCAGCTAAAGCAATGAGAGGTATGGTACTGCAAGGTTGGCTTGGTAAGCCACCATCCTCTTTGATCTTGATTATGATACAAGATAGGAAGAAGGCTAATGGCCTGGATAATAGTAGAGAAGGAATAGGCTGAGGTTATGCAATTCTTTAATCTGTGATAGGTTGTAATATAGGATCATTATTTTACTTTGACACTTGTAGGTTGTAATCTAGGATTATATTGTTTCTCTTTTTTCTCTTTACAGGATAGTAGTGCATGTAACTACTTTTTTGTTATTAATAAAATTGATATTGTTTTGCTAAAAAAAATTAGGTTTTAAGTTTAAGTTCGTATGGATGCAAAAGATGTTTTTTGGGGGAGTGTTTACTGTTAGTTGGGTTTTACAATGTTTGAATTTGACTTGATTAGATAGACATGTAAAAAATCTGCCCCCATTTTTGTGTTTCTTTGAAGCACAAACATCATCTTATTGGAGGTATTGTTAGACATTGAATTTGGGCGATCCTTTCAATAGAGATTTAAACTTTGGTTTACCATATATTAAGGGATTAGCCGTTTTGACTGAATAATAAAACTAAATAAACTAATATATTTGTCATTTTTACTAAATTAATTTTTGTGACTTATAAACTGATGTATAATCTAATAATATCTATAAGTATTTTGGTGAGCAATCTAGGTAATGATTTTTCCAACCCGTTTCCCAACATTAGGAGCAAAGATTGGTTGTATCGGGTGTATTTGCTACATGAAAGGGGCAGTGAATTAATGAATTTTTCACACCCAAACGAAATTATCTATAAGGTCATTTGTTTTTTTTTTTAAAAAAAAGTCCGTCCAGTTTGCAAGCAATTGTATAATAACCCATACGGTTGTAAGTTCAAAACCCTTTACTGATGTAATGATTTTGTTGGTGAGCAATCTGTAAATACAATTGTAAATACTTTCTGAATCCAGAGACATGTCATAGCCATTATGAACTACCAAAATACACGTCACCTAAAAAATCTCATTTAAAAAAAAGATCAAATCGCACATGGACTTACAAAACGAGTTTGAATCTATAGAATGAGATTAATGACTCATAATATGGTGAAACAATGCTTAAATTCATGTTGGCTAATGTGCTCATATTGAGTACCCAACCATAAAGATTATTTTAAATAAAAAGATATATGATGTCTTATCCAGTGGAGGCTATATACGCTATATATATATATATATATTTAGTGGTTTATAATCTTTTATTCCCCTAATCTTCATGCTTAGTAAATGAGACAAATCAAAGCTTCAGACTTTGAAACAGGAGAAAATAAAAGAAAGCATGCCGGTGGCTGCTTGCCTGCTTATACGCCAAGAAATAGGACAGGCCTCATTATAAGAACAGAACCAATTTACAGCTGACACGTAATGGTCTCGTGAATCTGGGTTTACGATCTTATCGCTACTCAAACATATAAGAATATGCTTAATTAATTTATTCTCTCCTAATAATGCAACCCCTATCTCCTCTTCCATTACGTACCGATCCACTGGACTCAAAAATACATATATTAAAACCCTAATCAAGGAAAGCTCTGGAGCATATCGAATATAACATGAATGATATATGTATCAGACATTATATATATGTATGTATGTATATAAGACACATCAGCTTGGTCCCCCTAATAGTAGAATAGGACGATAATGGGGGATTTAAAAATATGAAGTACTGGGTTTCTTGAAGTGGAATGGCGTTTTATTCGCGCAAGATTTTGGATCTCATATCTGCAAAATAATACTAAACTAATGAACCCAGAATTGTCTTGACACAGATTAACTAATTGCTGCTGATAACCACACTGTCACACATTACACTTTCATTGTTGGAACCATATTTAACAACTCTCTCAACAAATAGTTAACAAATTTATGTACACGAACACCTCTCATTCGTCTCCACGTGCACGCAGCATCCTGTGAGTCATTAAGCCATTAAACATGGGAAGAGTTGATCTAATTAAGTAGCCTTATCCCAGTAAGTAAGGTCGATTATCTACATAGGTTGTATGGCGTCATTCCACACTATCAACAACCAAAATTTTAAATACGAAGTTATGTTAACTAAAAGATCTAGCTAAATAATTTTGTTAAACTGGCAAGAGTTGATCTAACTAAGTAGACTAATCCTAACAACATGACGAATTAACTTTTGAATCCCCAATGGGATAGGTTCATGTATTTAGTATCTAACAGTATCTCGAACATGATTATTTTCGGTTTAAGAATACATGTATTTAACAAAAAAATATAATTTCATTGAGCTTTTCTCTTCAGTGTTCCTCTACCTTTTTAGAGATCTCCATACTGTTTAAACAACCCTTCTAAATGGCATATCGAATAATCTTATTTGAATCTTATCTTATCTCACTCAAACTCTTTTACGTATATTTTTATTATGGATCTTATATTTTGTTTAGGATAAAACATGTTGAAGAAGAAACAAAAAAACTGTGAATATGAGGCACACAAGGACAAAGTCCAGATCTCATGATCTTATTAATTAATCTTGAATCAATAGTTTAATTGTTAAACTATTTCTTTGCTGTTATCACACAGAATTATTGCTTGTGGAGGGTTTAATTAATCTACTAATTAGTTGTGGTTGTGTGCCTAGTGGGGAAGAAAACGTGGAGCCAAAAGCATGGCTATTTCGGGATAGGAAAATGTTTAAAAGGGAAACAGATCTAAGTGAATGATTAAATTAATGTTTGACTTCAAATTACTAAGTCGGAGTTATTAGACCTAATCAAAGACATGGTTTCAAGAAAAACCAATAGTAATCGCACATGTTTACAAAAAGACTAAGTACGTTTTAGCATGGGTCCAAAATATATTTTATACCAAAAAGTCCGTTAGCTTGCAGACTCTAGTATTTAGTAAGTTCTTTTTTTAAAATACATTCTGAGTAAAAAAAACTCATTTTTTGTAGAATAAATGCACTCTGAACACAACACTTATCCAAACATAAATGTATTCTAGACAAAATGCATTCTCCTGATGGTTTTTCAAACAGACACCAAATAAAAATAAAAAGATTCGAAAATGACTCACTTTTCGAGGAATAAGTGCATATATCTATCATCACATCTTTTAAGTTTTAACCCTAATCTTTTTCAATGGTTTGAAGAGTTAGATAAAAACAAAAAAGCGTCAACATCGAAACTGAAAGGTCATTGATCCATTAGAGTAATTACCAAACATAAGAAGAAGATCAAAGGCTTAATTTAATTATTTAATCATCATAATCTCTTATTTTGGCTTCTTTTATTCGATTTGTTTCAAACAAAGTCGTAATTTTCAAGTTTTTTTAAAAAGCAAAATCATAGACTCCAGCTTCACCGCAGTAGCTAATTATTTATATAGACAGTAAGACAAAACAATCAAATTATAAAATTGTATTAGCCAACGACCAATAATATAACATATGGTTGCTTGTTTTTATAAAATAATCTTCAAATTTTTGACAGACCAAAGGTTGAATATGTTTTTTTTTTAATCTTTAGGTCTTTAGCCAACCTTTTTTTTTAATACTGTAGTAGAATTACACGTCCCAAAAAAGTAAAATAGAAAACTGTAAAGCAATATAATTACAAAATAATGCTTAGCTCAGCTTCTTCTACGTGTGATGTTTTTGACACAAGACTAATTAGATTTGATTATATCATATGAAAATAGATTATATATATATTAATTGTTTTGTTACTATTGAGCAGACAACAGGCACAAAGGGCCGGGTTGATAACGTGGCGCTTTGAGGATTGGAGGATTTAATTTGTTGAATTTGTTAACTCAGTGACGTTCGCTAAGGACACGTTTCGAGCGATCGTTCTAAGCAATCCGATTAATCATTACTTAATTGCCTAATTAATTCAATTAAATCCACTAACTTTCGGATAGCTACTGATGTATATATCAGTACTCCGTACAAGCTTCACTATCATTCATGCAATTTATATATAAGAAAAAATTACTTCTCTCACATCATCGTTTAATTTAGAGCATAATATATATAATCGCAATTATTTGAAGTCATCCGAATATTGTAGAAATGCCAGTAATATTAATTAAAATGATAAAGTGGAATTAACAATTCATCTATCTACACACTGATACGCATATGTATACGTAGGCTAATATATACATGGGCTATGTATTCTTTTTTTTGTTGTTGAAGGAAATAGCTTAGATTTACAAATACAAATATTCGTTTTAACAACTAAAAATAACAAAATAATAAATATTTATTTGAAATTATGAGTGAATTAATTTACAAGTGTACTCCATATTTTAACACTAACAATAGTAAAACAACTTACCCTAATAAGTTTTCTCCTTTTTTTTCTTCAAACATGATTATTGTTTGAAACCCATTTCATTAAACTTGAAAACAAGAATGTTCCATTGAACGGAAGTTCTGTTACATAAGCAATTACATATATAATCAAGGATATTATCATTGTACATGGACTCATTTTCATCTAGAAAGTTGAGGTTGGGGAATCACATTAGTTTCCCTCTTTTACTTTGAGCTCTTTCTGACTTTCATGGTATCTGTCTCTTTCCCTTTTGAATTTCACTTATATATGCTACACTTCAACGCTTGAGATTTTTTTCATACACATACAGATAACTACGCAATATTTCCAAGAGAAACAAGATATTTTATTAATTATCTAAAATTATTCGCATTAAAAAATATATATTACGCAATTAATATTATATTCAAACTGATCAAACTCAACTTCGTCTTCTTCGGTTCACACCTTATGGTTACTGTCACATGAAAGTACTGTACCACACAAAAGTATATTGAATCAAAGATGACAACCTTTTTCATGTAAGTACGTAAACTACAGTTGGTCGTCTAACATTATTACGCAGGAATATTTACTTTTAATTTGATTCTTTCTGCGATATTTATTTATTATTGCTTAATTAATTAAAACGTGGTTTGTTTTGTGTAATGGGTCAAAAGGTTATGAACAAGAGGTAAAAGGGCGGTGATTGACTTGACAGCATCATGTGTATGATTGGATTCTTTCCCGAAAAATTCCAATTATATGATGATATGTTCTCTTTAATAATTTATTTAATAACTTAATCATTTTGATTAATCAATTGAAGTAAATTAAGCTGATGGGAAATTCATTTGGCTTGTTT
>JANTPZ010122467.1:0-15175 GCA_025593235.1 Vachellia pachyceras | reverse complement strand
TTCCGGATTTGAGGTACATTGATTGGGGTGAGCTGCGAAGAAGGGGTTTCAAAGGGGTCGTGTTTGATAAGGATAATACCATTACTGCTCCTTACTGTTTGACCCCTTGGCCCTCTCTTGCTTCTTCGCTGGAACGTTGTAAATCGGAGTTTGGTCCTGATGTTGCTGTCTTCAGTAACTCTGCTGGTAAGTACAGTATCGAGTTAGGTCAAAATTGGACCCTTATGGTATTCCATATGCTATGAAGCAGTTATACTTCAAAGATAGAATCATGTTATCAGATATACATGGCACTTAAATTATTTATTAACACTATACATTCCATCGTGTGGTTCTTGATGTGTTAGTACTTCTGAGCCATTACGTATCTAAAACATTTACATTTTGTTGTCTGAGGTGTGTCTGCCATTTCCTGTCTGTATCAGTGTCAATATTGGTGCTTCTTAGGCATGATGCAATTTGTTCTGAATTTTTTGGCACGGGGATGTTGCTCACTGGACTTTTGTTATGTTAATTGTGTCTGATGAATTAGGACTTCATGAGTATGATCATGATGGTTCCAAAGCTAAGGTGCTTGAGGAGGCAATTGGGATTAGAGTCATAAGGCACAGTAAGTATTTCTTTTGATTCAAAACCTTTTGTTTTGAGACGTGTCTTTTATCATTAAACGTTAGGCATGTGAAATATTCATTCGGACTGTTAGTAATAACGTAGTATTGGTGTTTATGTCTGTATGTATTTGCATCCCATAGGAGTGAAGAAACCAGCTGGATCAGCTGATGAAATTGAAAAGCATTTTGGTTGTGAATCCTCACAACTAATCATGGTAAAGAAGAATTTAGAAGAGCTCATTGTTACTTAATTTTGTCTCATACTTTGAGGATTCATGTTCCAGCATGAGAATACTGTGGCAGGTGGGTGATCGGCCCTTCACTGACATTGTTTATGGCAATCGAAATGGATTTCTTACTATTTTGACCGAACCTTTTAGTCTTGCCACAGAGCCATTTGTTGTTCGACAGGTTTGCTTCTTATGATATTTAGCTTCCATTTGGTGTTTTGGTGCATTGTAATTTTTCCATGCTTCTTATTTTCTTTTAACCATTGCTTTGGAGAAGTCAATTTCGTTGATAAATGAGACAACTCTATGTGGAGTGTTTTCTAGGAATGAAGGAAACCGGCAAAAAAAAAAAAAAGCTGAAAACCATTGAGCAAAAATTCTATTCTACCTCTTTCAAGAGACTGTTAATGGAACTGGGTACTAATATCAAAAGTATATACCACAAGTAGACTAGGAAGGAAACCTTGTTCCAAAGCGTATATGAAGTGAGATAATGGTTCTTAAGTAGCACAACACAAGTTATTGCTCTCTGTAAATGATGTACATCTGCAATTATTTGACAAAGGCAAACTTATTAAAGAACATTTATGTATGTTAATGGGAACCAAATTCAACAAACTCATATGCCGTCTTTCCTCTGTTTCAGTGTTTTAGAACTTTTCTGTATTTCATTGTTGAAGTATATTATTTTGTGTCAGTGTTAGATTTGCTTACCAGTTGATTATACATGAACACACATTCTCTCTCAAATACACATATACTAACGGTTAGTGATTTACAATTGGGCACCCATTTTTTGTCATTTCTGATGCAAAACATCATTGATCAGTGCTTCTTCACCTTCCTCAATTTCAATAACTTTTTTTTTTTGTACAAGTATAGCTTTAGGTTCATCAGTTGCAGCATTTCATTTATCGAGTGTCTGCATTTAAGTAATTAAGACCATATGCTGGAGACAATGACCACACTTTGGCATCAGCATTGCATTCACTTTCTTAAGGTTTTAATCTGATGTTCCTATGATTTGTCGTATAAATAATAGATAATTGCATGATGATGAAGGTACAAATCCCTGATTGGTAATGTATAGATAATTGCATGGTGATGTCGATTTGGGTACATTAGTTCATTTCCAGATTTGCTGGAATTGGGGAACACCTGAACCTATGGGTCTCTTCTAGGTGTTGATGTGCTTCTTTTTTTTTTTTTTTTGGAAAAAAAAGGGGCTTATTATTCCATTTCTCAAACAAAGTGCATAGGGGATCTTATTTGATCCTTAGTGGGGCTAAATCTATGCATAATGAAATGATAATTGTGAGATCACAAAACAAAATGCAAATTAGTGGGGCTAAATCTATGCATAATGAAATGATAATTGTGAGATCACAAAACAAAATGCAAATTAGTGGGGCTAAATCTATGCATAATGAAATGATAATTGTGAGATCACAAAACAAAATGCAAATTAGTGGGGCTAAATCTATGCATAATGAAATGATAATTGTGAGATCACAAAACAAAATGCAAATTAGTGGGGCTAAATCTATGCATAATGAAATGATAATTGTGAGATCACAAAACAAAATGCAAATTAGTGGGGCTAAATCTATGCATAATGAAATGATAATTGTGAGATCACAAAACAAAATGCAAATTAGTGGGGCTAAATCTATGCATAATGAAATGATAATTGTGAGATCACAAAACAAAATGCAAATTAGTGGGGCTAAATCTATGCATAATGAAATGATAATTGTGAGATCACAAAACAAAATGCAAATTAGTGGGGCTAAATCTATGCATAATGAAATGATAATTGTGAGATCACAAAACAAAATGCAAATTAGTGGGGCTAAATCTATGCATAATGAAATGATAATTGTGAGATCACAAAACAAAATGCAAATTAGTGGGGCTAAATCTATGCATAATGAAATGATAATTGTGAGATCACAAAACAAAATGCAAATTAGACATCTTAATCTATATCCTTGCTACTTTGTCATATGATACATGGGAGAACTTTTACAATTCTCAGCATTTAGGTGCTAGTTGTCCCCTTGACACCTAAGAAAGCCTCCATATATGTAGATGGGGAAGTCTCCACCACATAAGTCATAGTTTTCAAGTAGTGGTCAAAGGCAATGGTATCTTATTCCTCAAGATTATCATTGACCTTCATGACAGTAACAGGACCAAGGCACCATGCTGACATTTTAGATAAAAAGGAATGGAGACAGTAAAAACTTCAAATGGTTAAGGGCAGTGTTCTCCGCCAATGTTTTCCTTTTCTTGGAGCATAAATTTACTGAGCTAGTATACTGAAAACATGCTTTTTTGGTAACTCAAAACAGATTCGTCTTTCTTCTTTTTCTTGATGGGGTTGCCAAGATACAAAGATGGAAAAAGAGGGCAAGATAAGACAATAGGAATAAGTCTAACCCTTACTGGTCATTTCTTTTGGATGAATTTTTTTGTGAACTCAGTCATAAAACCCTACTCTTTCTTTTACTCTTCTATATCAGAAATTTGACAAATATGTTCTGTTGCTGTCTTATAAAATCCCGTTAGAAAAATGACAGAGGAATATAACAAGACGTGTGATTGTTATTCAACTTTCTAGAGACATGGAGATTAACCTTCTAGCTTCTGTTTTTTGGGATATGATGGCTAATGTATATTCACCCAACGTAAATGTCGTTCTCTATTTACCACTAAGTTATCGACATTTAAAAAAAAAACAATCTTCATAAGTTGTAATATGATTGAAAAACTCCACACCGAAAACTTAAGTATTGCACCTAGCTTATTGTTAATTTGTTATGCTGGTATGTGATAATGTGAATGTGTGACAGGTGAGGAAACTGGAAAGTTCATTTGTAAATCATTGGCGCAGAAGAGGGTTGGAGCCTCCATGTCACAAACTATTGCCTGATGAACCAATACTGTGTTTGAAAGAGCCTCCTCCTTCTCCTCCTGGGTAAAACTGGAATCAACTTTGCATGATTTTCCAGAATGCTTAACACCATAGGAATCCAGTAATTGTCAGTATCTTTTGATTTATTGTTGATGACATTAGATTCACACCAAATGGATCATCTTCTTTTTTATAATAGAAAGCCAAATGGTTAGATAGATTTGAGTAGAGAAGGTTTAACATCATCCCCTCTTATCTTGTTCCTCCGTGGACATCCAATAAAATTGGAACCATCTCCTCCTTTGGCTGCAGTGCGCAAGTATTCCTTCTCGTCCTTATTTTCCCTTTGCTAAACATAGATAACTTCTTATTAGAGACAATAATGTTCAAGGCACTGTAGGCACCTCTTTTACCGGTAGTTCAAACATTGATTCATCACATTGTGAGGTTCCGCTAGATCTAATCTCTATCGATACTTCTAGTCTAATCATAGGGCAAAATTAACTAATTTCACAATTGTTAAAAAGTGGTATTTGATGTCTTAATTTTATTTTAAAAATGTTGGATTTTCTATTTCTACCGTTCATTGAAACTAATTATCACTGCTAAGTACTGTCCAGGAATTAAAGGCACGCCTACAATTTGTTGCAATTAAGGAGGGGCAAGAGTTGAAAACAATTTAACTACCGCACTTGCCTTATAATAAGGCAGAGGAGAGTATCTTTTCTTTTTGGGGAAAAAACTATGAATGCTACTTTCAATTATTGAAATTTTGTAGAAGGATAATTGGAAGGTAACCTCATTTCAGAGCGCGTTAGCTAATTTTTATTCAAGTGCTTTACATGAAAATCTCGACTGGTTATATATGATTTTGCTAGTCTCACTCACAAATTGCAGAGTTAATTTGAACTTCTTTTTCTTACAACTAAACGGTTAAATTGCATAAAGCAAGTTGTCAATTTCAATTAAACCACTTATGAAAAACCAAGTAACATTTTGGCATTAAAAAAACCACTCAATTAATAATGGATTTAAAAACTAACATCGATTACATCTAGCGGAGTGGATTACTCCATTGTAACTTGATTAACCAATGTTTAAATCTCCATTAAAAGGTATTCAATATTTAGTGTTCGACAATATTTTAAACAATTTTTTTTCTAGTAGGAATATTATATACATATAAAAAGGATTAATTGAAAGACAACAACTTTTCTGACTGGATTAGTGGGTTTTCTAAAGTAGTTTGCATTAGATTTATAATCAACTTTTTTGTGATATCAATAATCTCCTTCACAATTTGGAAAATTAATTTGAACTTTTTTGCATTGCTAGATTTCCAAAGTCGCTTAGAATAAGTTGTGGATTTTAGATGAACCACTTCTGAAAACCAAATTATCCACTTAGAAAAAATTTATGGTTTTTTAAATGAAATTACAATAATTAAAGGTTTATCATTGGAATCAATAGCTTAACAGGGTCTAATTTAATAATTAATATTAATGGTGTAGATAATTCAAAAGTTGAACCATCAACGAGGGTGTAGATAATTCATATTATATGGTGCTGTGAAATGACATAATATTGTCGTCATTATATTGACAAAAACACTTTATTTTAATTCTCCTCTCGGGGCTCATGGGACCAGCTCTGCTCTTCTGCAGACCAAGCAAGAACTGTCATCTATGGGGACCATGAATTAGATATCACTTATATTCACTCTTCCTTCCCCACCATTTATTTTGTTTCAGCAGATAAATGTGTATGTCTCTATATATATATATATGTATGTATGTATAAATACCCCACACACACATATATATTTAAAGATATTGTTCAGCTTATTGTCTTTTCTTGTATTTTAAAATTTATACACACAAACACATCTATAATCCGACGTATAATTCAAGAAACGAATTAAGTCAAAAAAAAAAAAAATTTGTGTAGACCAACTAAGTTAACCCCTCCCAACCTTTTCAACACTTAAATTAAAAGTAGATAGGTTTTTTCAATTTTAAGGCAAGACCCACCATATTTAATGAACACCTACCAATAATGAATAATCAAAAAGGATTTGACCTCGAAATCTTTTTGATGGATCCAACCTGCTTCTCCAAATTAAGCAAATCATTATTAGTTATGGATTGTTTTCATCGCTATTTATATCTGTCTCCAAAAACTTTGGCACTTTCACCATTTTTTTAATTAGATTAAAAAAATGTCTATCAATCTGGTTTCAAGAGTTCATTATCATCATAATAGGTCTCCTGATTTAGCTAACACAAACAAAAATACTACCAGTAATTCTTAATTGGGAAGTTAAATTCAAATCTACGTCATATGTATCAATATATCTTTTTCAAAGCGATTTTAGTTGTTGCAGATTTTTCATGTGAAGTGTTTGATATTGTTTTCACGTGGGATCTTCTGATTTCGTTGAAGAGGAAAGATAGGTATGCTTAACAGCGCAAGGCATTTTTGCCAACTGCTAACAAGTCTTAAACTACTAAACTCATTTGTACAGTATGTGTGAGGGTGTTATTGAATTTAGTGGAAAGAACTAGTTCTTTATAATTAACATGATGAACCAAAATTCGAATTCCTACTGATTCTTCATTACCAACATTAATGTTTAACAGTGTCTTAAATATAATTACATCCAGTAGGAGGTTTAGTAGAAAAAAAGTTTGAATCCTCAATAAAGAAAAGTTACAATATATTACAAGTGAATTACATTTTTTTTTCAAAATGTTCCCAACATTTTATAGCTCAATAAAGTATTTCCTGACCAATATAAAGCAAAACCAGCTGCATCTTTAAGCTCCATCAGTGTTTTCTTTTCTTTAAAAAAAAGAGCATTATTGGAGAAGGAGAAAGAAGTGAAAGGCAATACACAGTATGAGTAATTGCAGCCTGCAAACATCAACTAACCATACACTTCTCCACCTGTAAAAATTAACTTCACTCAGTCTGAACCATCCTCTTATATTTATTCCTTCTTCACGCCCTTCTCCAATCCACACTTCAAACCCTAAACCCTCCTTTCTTCTTCTTCTTCATCTTCTTCTTCACTGTGTTGGTTCTTTGAACACTCAGGCATGGAGAAGATCAGAAGAAGCAGTCCAGCTGCTTCTCTATCCATATTCACACTCATCACTGCATTGATTTCCCACAATCTTGTAATCCCCGTCATCTCCTCTAACACCGCCAATGAAGATCAGAAAAACTTCTTTTATTCTCCAGACCCACATGCAGGATCTCCTCCCTCAGGTCTCTCTCTGCAACTTTCTGACCCTCCAAGATATCTTCTTTTCTTTATTTCTTTTGATACTGTTCATGGCTATGCATGATGAGTGGTAGGTATGAACGATCAAATGCTTAAAAAGAAACTGTACTGAGAACTTCAACTTTCTGTTTTTTTTTTTGTAGTCCCATCATATGGGAGTCCTCCATCTCATGGCTCCGGTGGTGGCTATGGAAGCTCATCACCGCCTTCTCATAATACACCATCACATGGTGGTGGGAGTTATAATCCAACACCATCAACGCCCTCCGGCAGGATTGGATCGCCACCACATCATCATGATCCGTCTCCAACGCCGTCTACCCCGTCAAACCCTCCGTCAGGTGGTGGTGGTTACTATAACTCGCCACCTTCTCATGGAGGTGGCAGTCCGCCGGCCAACCCAACCGACCCAGGCACCCCCACTGTGCCTTCGTCACCTCCTTATGTTCCTTCTCCTTCTCCCTTCACTGGTACTTGCAGGTAAATGTAACTCCCTTTCATTTGCTTACTGCACAAAGAAAACATTACGTTTCATGTAAAAAAAAATTTAGAAGCAAGTATATAATGACTCAGATATACAGGGATACACACACACGCACAAAAAAAAAATGTACTTGGAAGCATTGAGCTATGGATTATACAAATATTAGATTCATATTAGACACGATGCAGCTTCATTTTTTTTTTAATTCAGGTGATTCACTTATGTGTGTGTGTGTGTGTGTTACTAACGTCACTTTCTTATACACACACTCCACTTGTTATGTTATTTTAAAATTTTAAAAATTATCATATCCAACACCATTGCTATATCATATTGTATCGTATCCAATGAGTACTGGCATCATGATCTTATTATACATGTATACATACTTATTTAATGTGCAGCTACTGGAGAAACCATCCAGGAATGATCTGGGGATTGCTTGGGTGGTGGGGAACCCTAGGCAGTGCATTTGGAGTCACAGGTACAATTCCAGGGTTCAGTGGTGCAGGCATGAGCTTGCCTCAGGCACTTTCAAACACGAGAACTGATGGCCTTGGAGCTCTCTACAGAGAAGGCACCGCTTCATTCCTCAACTCTCTTGTCAACAACAAGTTCCCTTACACCACCAAGCAAGTCAGGGACAGATTTGTGGCTTCCATTGGCTCCAACAAGGCAGCTGCAGCACAGGCTCACCTCTTCAGAATGGCCAATGAGGGTCAAATGAAGCCTCGAGATTGATCTGATCTAATATTCTAATATGATCAACAGCAGTTATTTGGTTTCTTTGTGTCTCTATTCATTGAAATGAGTGTTTATTCAATGCAAGACTTTAGTTGTGTGTTGTTTTTTATCCTTCAGTGTTACTTTGACGTATATTTTGTCTGTACTCTACAACTTTTTTTGTTTTATTTGTTAACAGTACTCTACAACTACTACAACATTGTTAGCAGCTTCTTTGGTTTCACAGTTTTGAATAAATTTATTGAATTTTTAGTTTGATAATGTAAAATCTTTGTTCAGTTTAAAAGGTCCTGCGATGTTCCATACAGGCTTAGCATCAGAATGAGATATCATCAATCAAACATTTAAGTTTCATCAAACCTTAAATTTTAAAAAAAAAAAAACTCCGTACATAACGAGTTAAAGTGCATTTTTCGTATATAATGCATTGCACTGGTTTTAAAAAATTATACCTCCATAATTTTCATTAGCGTACCCATAACTACTTTGAGTACATCAGTATACTTCGAAGACAAAAATACACTTTAGCCTAAATAACAAAGGGAAAAACCAGACGGAGCATTGCAAGACCAAAGGGAAAGAATAGCCGTCATCGGATTATTTTATTATAAATCTCACTATTAATAGTTAAAACTGTAAATTAAACTGTTAATGAGGATTTGACACGCATTGAAAATTCTGTGATAGGTCTTCTTCCTTAAGTGTCATCTTCCTAACTAAAATGAATCTTATTTCCTAGACATGGTTACACAAAATTAGCCATACAGTTGGCAATTAGCTGTACGTATGGTATGTAGTACATGGATTCAATTTAAAGTGACAGCAAGGCAGCTGGATTGAGGAGAATGGGGACAGACAAGAGCACGGCCCACACTCAGCCATGTTCAAAGTTGTTTTCATTGTCTCTTCAGTCAAATGTAAGGGCATGGTTAGGCAGCCTACATGTCAATAATCAATATGAGCGCAGACACAAAACATTAGTCAAGATCCTAGGGAACCCTAAGAAATAGAACATACAGAACCATAATTATAGAGAGAAAAAGGGTGAGTTATGGTTATATATAGGAGGTCTGGTTAAGGTCCTATTGAAGTGCACTTAGCGCCCCAGCAGCAGCTGAACCCCATAAACATAGGCAATCTTTTACAGTTACCCTCCGGTTGGATACGAAGAAAAATATGAAGAGAATATTAGAAGGGAAAACTTTCTAAAGAAAGTAAATTTTTTTAATTATATTGAAAGTTTTCCCTTCTAGTATTCCCTTCTCCCTATTATTATGCCAATCCAAATGAAGCCTTGTCACTTTCTTGAGCTGTTCCTGAAAGTAAATCCCTTTTCATCTATGTAAAGTACATTAAGATTTATGAGTTCAGTATAACATTGGACAATCAGACATGTCATCTTCTTAGGTTTGGTACTCTAATAAATACACAACATATTAAGAAACTCCATTAAATAGAACATGGAAAACCATAATTGTGGAAGAAAAAAAGGTGAGCTATAGTTATAGGAGGCGGAGTTAATGTCCGTTTTAGGTGGACTTAGCAGCTGCAGCTGAACCCCATAAATATAGGTATGCTCCTATACTTGTGGCTTCCTTCAGCTTTTTCCCGAAAGGAAATCCTTTCTCATTTATGTAAAATTCATTATTATAACACCAGACAGTCAAACATGTCATCTTCTTAGGTTTGGGTCTCATTCTAGGTGATGTTGGTGCCGCATTAATAGAACAATTTAAATATAGAGATTCATGCTGTGTCAATACGTGTTCAATACTGTACCAGATACTATAAATTGGACGTGAATAGTTAATACTAAATATTTTGAGCAGTCGTAATATCTGTATCTTATCTGTATGACCAGAAGGATTCATTATAAAAGCCTTTACATGTGACCACTGGATATTACAGAAATGAAAGGAGGACTATTTACCTAATATTTCAGGGAAAGGCAGAGTCATAAATCATAATGGCCATATATTACAAAAATGGGAAAAAGAAAAAACTGGGTAAGGTCCCATCACCATCAGCTTATGTGAGATTCAAACCACTTAAAAATCTGGTCAGAATGAACACTAGTCATCTCATGGTAAGCAAATGCAAGGTTTAGCTCCTCTTGGACGTGTGGGAACAGACGCTTTTCAAGTGAGAGGCTTTTCTTCTCCTGAAGAGCCCTTTTCCAATTTAATGCACGCCCATCTTTCTTCATGTACCCTTTTCCATCAATAAAGCCCTTTTCCTGAAAGAACTCAAACAGCCTTGCAGAAACAGCTTGGTCAAGACCAGGAATTCTATCAGCTAAAGTGCTTGGTGATAAGGGGAACTCCATGCATTCAATAACATCAACGTCAATCCCTTTATCTTTAAGAGCTTCAATATATTCATCTATTTTCTGCTGCCTGTAGAGATCTTTGGGCATGTGCACAAAGAGAGTAGGCGGATAGTCCTTTTTTACACCGATTTGCCCAAATGTTCCTTCAGCAATCATGAGCGCAATGCTACTAAACTTCTTAATATTAGCAAGTGCAGATACAAAATACCCACCAGAAGACGCACCCAGAGCTACAAGAGGAAGTTTCTCAAGTTTCCTTTCACTAATCCACCAATTTATAATGTTTTTAACAATCAAAACTTCGTCATTCAATGCCCAGCACCTTCCAGCACTTGAAATAGTAATAACAGCAAACTGCCGAGCAAGACCATTAAGCACAAGTAATCGTTCTTCAGGTAGCCCAATGCAGTTAGGGCACCCTGGTGATTGATCCCAAAAGTTGATGGCTCTGCCATTGCATCCATGCGCCAGAAAGAGAACAGCCTTGGGCGATTCAGGTATCTGCCATATTACATCTGTTCCATTCCGGAACTCTACTGTGGGATGCAATTGCACTACAGAGTCAAAGCTATTCCACTCTTGTTTTTTCGGTCCATCAGATAAATCAGGCTTTTGAACTTCATCTCGAAATAGTAAAAAAGGTCCAACCAGCATCAGTATAAGAAATACAAGTAATGGGACCCGCCAATTCTGAGGACCATTCCATGCCTTTGATTTGTATCCAAGCTTCAACATGCTGCAAGCAGAGATACAATTCTTTACTTTAAAGTCATGAAAGAACGGTTGCAGAAAGTAGGATTCAGTGACTATTTATTTTGGTGAAATTTTCATATCATCAGTTCAATGTCTCACGTAAATCTTCACTTGATTCCCTGAAAATATAAGAAAGATCAAGTTTTCATTTTAAATGAGCCTCTTTCAACCATAAACTCTGATGGGTGAAGATCATATCCGTAAATCAACTATGTTTTAATGAAATGTATTATATCAAATACACACAACACAACCATCACATCGTTGCTTCATATCAGTGCTCACATTAAGCATTGACAAAAGTAAATACATACTATAAATGAATACAACAACATTTTATCAGTCACAAGACCAAAATAGACTGACAAAACACAACTGGTGCCAGAAAACTTGAAGACCTGAAAGTTGAACCCTAGGTGGAGGACTGTGATTGAACTAATATCTCAGATGTTCTATAAAATGGATCAGACTTCAGAGGTTGAACCATTAGGGGGGGGCAGTTTTGAAGTCCAAACATGGTAAAGCGAATTTTCAAAAATAAATATATTTTAATCAACATATAAAAGCTAAGAATCCAGAACTTAATAATTAAATGGGTATATTATAAAAATTATTTTGCATAGAAAATACAAATGTAAAGATAATTTTGGACTCAAGCAGCTGCCAGCCAGATATCTTTCTTACAGCTCATCCAGCTTTTAGTACATCATGGGGTTGCATTTGCAAGTCAATCCTACCAAAAGTAATTCATGTTGCCAATATGTTAATAAGAGACTAGTTCTATACTTAAGCTGCCCTTGTACAACTTCTCTAAGCCAATTGAACGCATTTAAATACATTCTATGAAACAGTATTCATACTATCACCTAATCATATTTAAAGTTAAACAAAAGACAGTAAAGACCTTCTATAGTCCTAAAATATTTAAGCAGCAAGCATCAACTAGCTCAGTGGGAAGTTCAAGGATTCCCAAGAAATATCAATAAAAAACGAAATAGATCAAAAATAGGAAAATTAACATCAACTACGTGCGCCCCTAATATGACGTCTTAAAACATTCGGGACCTATTTGTTTCTAAGTCCACAAAGTGTATTAATTTGCACATGACATGAAGTTCCAGAGTCAAAATTTATATCCTTATAATCTTCTTCACACATGATGGGTTCAAAGGACAAATTATAATATTTGGTGGTTATCCTACCATTTCCTTCACTGGCTTATAATACCTCAAACTTAAGTCCACATATAATCATTTATACATCATATGTAAACCCAATTAGTTTTGAAATAACATGCATTCCAGCACCATTTTCCCCACACTCCAGAACAGAACAGATAACATAGTAAAACAACTGAAATCAAATTTGATGTATGAGGGGGGGAAAGTGATTTTGATGCAAGAGTAGGTTTCCATGTTTTTTCCCCTCTTGAATCCAAAAAGAAAAAAGAAAATGATGCTCATTCTTATGTGCACACATTTCAATTATAAACAAGGTTTTTCCCTGTGCCACACAAACAAGATCTTCTTCAAACCAAGGAATCAACTCCAGGAATAAGTCTTGACAGCAAAACAAAGAACCCACGTTCCAACATTTTTTTTCCTCTGAAACGTTCCAACTTTAATTACGTGGTCTGTATTGATATTATCTTGAAACAAACATTGTAACTCTTAACTTATATAGAATGGGAAGCAGTTGTTTTCTTGAAGCTGCCTTTCAAGATAGAAAATTACACATTACATACAATATTCAATTAGCAGAGATTAATAACATACAATATTCAATTAGCAGAGATTAATACACTCACTGCCGCGGACCTTTTTCCCCGATCTAAATAACTCAAGTGCTTATCGCTCTAACATCTCTCATTCCCATCCTCCCCTTCCATTGAAAATAAAAAGGTTAAGGTGATCTCTACAACAACGTTAGAATCTTTCATAAATGCAACGCGAAATCTCCAAACTCATGCGTTTTGTTTGCTTCAAATACTGCCTCGGCATTTCAAATTCCACTCTAAAACAATCATATACGGTGAATGAGCAAATAAATCAGGCCACGCCCAGAAAATGAACTTTCATGAAACTCAAGTACAGGACTCCAAAACAGCTCCGATCCAATTTCCAGAAAAGCTTAAAACAAAAGCCACGTTGGAAATAAGGAGTAAACTGGTTACATATGAAGCAATAACAATCTACAAAGAAGATACTTAGCCAGAAATTTTGAGGTTCTACTCTACAGGAGGAAAAACGGAACATACCTGAAAGGCTGAAACTACAGAGTACAGGCGCAGAAAATAGTTCACGCATAGATCAGTTGGCGAAGCGAGCTCTACATCGTCATTCATTCATTTTCCAGTTTTCCCCTTTCGGCACATAGCTTGAGAAACACGTCTCCTGGACCGATCCTCAGGTACACATCCACTGAAGCCCAAACTTATATTATAATCATGTTAGCCGAGCCCATGACTTTTTCCCCGAGCTTAACTGGGCTCCAATGGAATAGAGGACAATCATGTTGGAAATATTATATGTACACATCAAACATTTTATTTGTATAAGGACAGAAGAGGAAAGAAAGGAAGAACTTTTCATTTGTGATGGTAAGGGAGTCCATGCTATTTGTTTATCATCAATATTATAACTACCGATTAATATTCACTCATTTAGTACAAAGAGTCATACCTTAATCAAGTTCATTATATTTATTATATCAGATTTTCCAATCATACATAATCATTATGTCCTACTTTTGAAATATTATCATTTAACTTCAAATCAATATGAAAAAATAGAAAATGTGATCGTGTATGATTTGAGAAATTGATATAATGGATATAAGGAATTTCACCTAAGTTTTCTTAATAAAATATTTTAGTTCAAGCTATTGCATATCTAAAGCCACAGGCTTTTCCTCTAAATCATGAACTCATCTTTATCAATTATTCTTATTGAGATATCGAGGAAGTTATTTTCAATTTAAATAGTTTAACACATGCAAATCGGTTACCTAACTTCTACCGTTCTACGTTTAGAATCAGAGAGAGTGTAATTTAATTAAAGATATTTCATAAGTGGGGCAGAAAAACTACTTAGATTGACAAAGCAGTGATTTTTAATTTAAGCATTTAGAAAAATAAATACACATTTTTTAAGAACTGATTAATTCAAATAAGCTTTTAATCTCATTAGTCACATAAACCTTATTCAGATTAAGAGGGAGTATAATATAATTCAGTTAAAAATATCTCATAGAAAGAAACCAGGTGGGGCAACAAAAGCTATTTGAGGCAAAAAAAAAAAAAAGGCAGTGGATGATCTCAATGTAGTGGACCAGCTTTAGATGTGATATGTTCAACTTACCCCCAACAGAGGCACCAAAGACAAGACCAGATAAGCTCCACCATGTGCACAAGAATTGGATCTCGCAATTTGTGGGGGCAAAAATGTCATACTAAGCAAAATTTAATCTCTTGAATTCTCTAAACAATAATAATACGTCCTTCCGAATATATAGGAGTAGCTTACTAAAACGAATCATTTTAGTAGTTAATATTGCTTATTGCTCACTGTAAAGTATTAAGAAAAAAATACAACTGCATAAGATCTCTATAACAAGTTCGATGCATAAGTAGAGCTGGGAAACGGGCTGGCCCGCCACTTTTTTTTATTTATTTTTTATTTTTTTGATTTTAAAAATTTTACATAAAATTTATCAAGTCCATTTGATTTTTCAGAAAAAAATACAATACATCTCTGAAAAATATAATCAACAATGTTTTAAAATACAAAAACATAATACATAATCAACAATTTCCCAAGTAA
>JANTPZ010122466.1:0-15753 GCA_025593235.1 Vachellia pachyceras | reverse complement strand
GTAGGATTACTTAAATGAAGGCGCTCCACAGCAATTCTGTTTAGAGCAGTGTTATCAAGAACAACAACACAATCTGCATTGAGAGTTAGCCGCTTAAGCGTCAAAAGTGAATTGTAAGGTTGCACCACCACATCACTTGTCTCCATTTGGTTAGGAAACACACTGTATGTCTGAACCAGCTTTTTGCTGTAGCGATCATTCAAAGCCTCCAACAAATATGATCCCATGCCTATATTAAATATATTCAAGTGCATGTTATGAAAAATATCATTTGATAGATTGTACAAAAGAAAGGCATATAATATGCTTGAGCAATTTCTAAGTTTCAATCTTGTCACACAAGTAGCTCAAAGCAAACTTATGTACCAAGAGAAATTTTTGTTGAAGCTAAGTCATGGTTGCAAGTCCAGTGCAATTTCCACGCTGAAGCGCTGGACTGATGATTTATTATTAGTAGAAATACTATGCAACAGGTTTTACCAAAAAAAACAAAGAAATACTATGCAACAGGTGCTAAATAAAGTCAATCTTTTTAAGCAATATTGCGCTTTTGTTGATACAACCAATGTGAAAATCCTCAATAATAAAAATGAAAAAATAACGAACATGTAAAGAAATAAAACAAAGATTTGGGAGAAAAATTAACCAGAGCCTGTTCCTCCTGCAATTGAATGACAGAGAACAAAACCCTCAAGACTATCACTGCCATCTGCTTCTCTGTCAATCATGTCCATTATGTCTTCTTCAACATTTTTGCCCTGGCCAGACATTTACAACCTCGTCAAATAAACATGCACTTCATGTTAATGGTAAAATATGTGGAAAGCCGAGCATAAAGACAGGGCAATGCCCATCAATATTGTCCCTAATCCCTAACAGTGATAATATAATAAGGAGTGACTTATCAGAATTGTTAATAATTTTTATAGTGTTTTTAGGATCATAATTAGTTAACTGTTTGCAAAATGTTTCAGACATGCCTGCATAAAATTGCTGAGGTATAAGAAGGTAATCAGTATTGGTACTAGAAGAAGAAAAACTAATGCTTGTAAATGTCATTCTTGGAGTAACAATAAGATCTCATGTCATGCCAGATTGCATGGCATCATTATGCCAAGATAAATTTTATTTTGGTGAAAAAAGGGAAGTCCTCTTTCCAAAAAATGCAAAATATATATTCAGTTATTCACCATTGTTAGGCTCCAAGTTCCAACAACCCTTTGGTATCAGTCAGTCCCAGTGTTTAGTCATATTTATTAACAAGGAAGTACAAATTCTAGGCAGCTACAGAAGTTTGGAGAAGGCTAGAAGCCTTGAAGGACAAAACAAGTCTAACAATATAGTATAGTGATGAACCTGATGATAGCCACTGGCCCAATTGTTCCCTGCACCCCCTCCATGATCTGAGACAAAGATGTTCTCATGATTGTACAGATTCCTGTAGTCGCCATTCTGAATTCCATTGATCACTCTTGGCTCCAAGTCAATCAATAAAGCTCGTGGTATATAATGCTGATCATCTGCTTGATAGAAAAACACATCTTTCCTATCACCTCCCTGCAGCATTTTGACATAATAAGAGTCAATCTTCCCTGGTTGGATAATGATATCGCTAGAAATTCATCCACCAATCTTATCATCTCACTGCTTCCCACCATAAATTAATGACGACTAACATTAAAACAGAAACCAAGAAGACCTTAATAGGGCACTGGAGTATTATGTATGTCAAAAGAAAGGATATCTGTCAACATGTTCCTCTAAGAGTACAAGTGTGTAACGTTATTTACAACCCTTTTGCTAACTCGGTCGAACCAAACATGGACCCAGTTCATATTTCGAGTTCATTCTTTGCAATCCATGAAAAAACAATCAAACTAAACGAAAACTAGAACTCAGTGATCTCTAAATGCATCTGCACCACGGCCAGCCTACAATTCATTTCTACTTTAGAAATCTACCTTAGCAAGTAACAATCTACCTTAGCAAGTAACAAAGATTTGTCCAGTTAAAATTGAAATAATCAAGTGATCGACAAATCTGCTTAAATTACCAGTTAAAATTAAAATGGAATTCCCTTTCCTTTCTTCCTCCTCATTCTCTTTGTAAAAGAAGCTGCCATTAGCAAGTGTGGAACAGAAAAATGTGCGCAAGTGAGAAAGAAGGAAAAAAAACCTGAGTGGCGAAGTCTTCAAGCATGCCTTCTTTGCTGATGCCGTGCTCGAGGCAGAGCTGCTTCCAGAACTCCATGCCGATCTGATTGCCACATTGTCCGACTTGGAGCGTGATGATTTCTCGCGGCATGTTCGGGTTTGGAAGCAATCGGAAAATTGGGGGAAAACTTTATAGTGAGTGTTGATGGTGGCGGGGACAACCCTTTTAAATGAAGAGGGAAACCAACAAAGTGTGTTCAAATTCCGAAATTGATAGTACTTCGCATCTGCTTATTAATAAAGTTTTGAAACTAATTACAAAAAAAAAGGAAAAAGAAAAAAAATCAAAGACAGTCTAGTTTGTTTTTCTTTTCTTTTCTTAATTTCTTTTTTTTTGTGAGATTCCTTTCTTCCTTTACGATAAGGCTAGTTAGTTGTTCTTTTTACCTTTTTTTTTTTTTATTAATCATCCGGTATCCTGGGTTCATTGTTCGTCCCAGATTAATCCAGACCCCCCGCGAGGAGACCTTACAGTGGTAGCGAGATACCGATGGGACAACTTCTTTGTGGTTGCGTTAATTATCGCGACTGTTACTCCCCAAGGTGTTCGAACTCTTTTTCCTTTTCTTTCTTTTTTTTTTTGGGATACAACTCTTTTTCCTTTTCTAATCGTTAAATGAGATGCCCAACAGCCAAAACCTATTGATTTGGATTGTATGGCCAATAAACCCATTGGGCTTCTGTGTTGTCAATGAATAAAAACAACACTATTTTGCCTAATAAAAATCGAATGCATGACCAGTTAAATATATCATGGGCAAACCAGCTGGGTTGGTGGTTCGATCCTCATCCTGAGAATGGAGCCTGCCCTCTGACAAGTCATTTACCCTTAAGTGGAGGTCCCCGTGACGAAAGGATTAGTCACTATTATCGACGGTGGATACCCTGAGTTTACTCAAAAAAATTATATCATGGGCAGTTAATCTCTTATAATATGGAGATTTAAGGTTTGAATTTTCATTAAAATAGATGTCTATATTTAGAATTTTGACTGTATGTCAAATAAAATAACATTCAATAGAACTAAGGCTCCTAAAGTATGTGCTCAAGTGCAATAGAATTCATTCCATCTTATGTATTTCTCCTTCCTTTATTATAACTATTATATTAATAACGTGTTATAAAAATGAGAGATTTGGAACCAAAGAGATAACAAACAAGAGAGAAATTGAAAATAATAGAGGAATAATTCTTATTAATTTTGATCTCTATCATGTGTATTACATAGCTTCCACATGTGTGTATATATATATATATGCTTTCAACCCAACTAAAGGTTACATAGAATAAATACAAACATCAATTCTCATAAGTGAACAATATGTAAACATTCTGTTATGAAATAAAATCCGCTAAAATATATTCACAAGAAAGGTTACTATGAATGCATGAGACATGGTAATGTTTATAGCAGCGTTATTAATAAACTGTGAATATTAAAAACATTTTTCAAGTTATATGGAATGCCATGAGCAGGTTTGATTTTATGATATTTTTCTTTTTTTACTAATTTTTAATTTTCCAAACTAAAGCGTAAAAAAGCATTGTTGATCAGTTTGTTTTATTTGTATATACCAAACATCAATTATCCTTTTTTTTAATACAAAATTTTTAGAAAAAAGAAACGGGTTCATCAACAGTTTAAGAACGTGTCACCTAACTCATGAGTCATGATCTACTGGGATGTCTTTGCAAGAGAGTATGATAAATAAACCATTTTTCTATCTGACCACAAATGTAGGTCTACCTCAGTTTTATTTTGCAGAAATGCCTCATCAACATTTTGACTGGAATCACAAATAAATGATACTCTTTGATATCAAACCTACACTATTTATGAGTGTTTGAACCCTTCATCAGCTGAACGCAAAGATGAGGAATAACATCGGTTATCCTTTATGTAATTTTTTTATACGATTATCTAAATGGTCTAAATTCAAGGATTATCATGCTTAAACAAGCATCAAAATTTCAAAAGCGGCAATCTACCATGAGCTCATGCGAGAAAAGGAATCATCAATAGAATTAAATAATCATTTAATTATGTAGATCCGAATCCTAACCCTTCTCACCTGTTCATTTTAAAACAATATTCAAACTCGAGTTAGTAATAGAACGAAATAACATTAAAAACATACTCTGAAGATAAGCAGTATTTCAACATTGTTAATTTTAAAATAACAAGGTTAGGGTGCAATTTTGCGATGAATGTTTTTAATCAGGAGCAATTGAAATTTTTTTTCTCAAAAGTAATATTATCTTTGCAATTTTTTAAAAGTAATGTTGATTTACAATTTTTAAAATAAATCAATTTTGTCACATTTCATAAAAAAAACTAACTTTAACTATTGAATAGTTATCGTTAACATTTTTAATAATAATGGGTAAAATCACATTACTTTACAATTTTTTGAACAAAATTATTCTTAAAAGACTTTTAGTCTAACGTTGACAAATTTCTATTTTAACTCACAATAAAAACATTGCAAGTATATTATTCGTTCCAAAAGAAAGATAGTGATAAACATTGCATAATATTAAAAGAGGTAAGAACCCATTTCTTTCACTAGTCACTAGGACATATAGGTAGCCTTTCACATGCCATTCTTTGCACGTCAATTCAAAAGTCAGACTTGTATTTTACAGGCAATCACCGAAAGTCGTTACCAGAAAACATTAATTTTTTGTGTGGGTATTGCACCATTTTAATATAACCTATAAAATCCTTGACCAAAATTGCATGTCATGCTCAAATGAGAGTTTTATCGTATATAGAAACAGAAGAATAGATAACCAATTACCTCTCTCCTGGGGTACCATTGTTAATAAATACTTATATATTCTTGAAATACTATATCATTCGTATTTTATCCAGTTTCAACTTTCTTGTGGTTTCTCCACGTATATATTATAATAGTTTATGGAGAGAGAAATAATCAAAAGAAATTTATAGATATAAAATCTATAAAATTGGATAATTAACATATTTTTATTGGATAAAGTATTGATAACGTGACACTCCTAAAATAAGTAAGTATTTCTAAGTATTGGAATTAGGAATAATTCAAGACAATATTAATTGATTTGATAATGATACATACCTCATATTCCATTACGACACAAGTAGTTGGAATTTTGTCCATAACTTAAAAAAGTAGAATTTACTGTGAGACTTGTATAGATGATACAGTTAGCAGAAAGTCAACGCAATAATGAATTAGCATAATGTGATGACAATACAGGAAGCAATAATAGATATTGTTATTGAAACCCTTTAGCTGTTACATTTCTTATCTAGAAAATCACACCAATTCTTTCTAACTTGTGGGGTGTTTGAATTTGCTTTTAAAAAGTGATTTTATCCGATCTGAAATAAGCAGGTGAGAAAAATTTTATCTTGACTTGTGTGAAAATGATTCTAGGAGTGATTATGAAGAGTTAACAAACACCCCCTTAAATGTTCATCAAGTTTCAAAGCAAGCTTTGATACGTCACTGGTATTTAATTCACATGAACTCTTGTACTCTGAATCTTTTTGTTTTGAACCAGAGGGGCATGCATCAACAAATAACAACATAACGTTAAAAGTGGAATAGAGTCCGCAGCCTCACACTTGAAAAAGAGCTTTTAAAATACAAGACTCTAAGGCTATCAGCAGAAATACTGAAAAAAATGATATGTAGGGTCATTCAAAATGATGTAGATGATTGTCAATAGAACTTGTGTGGCCGAGTATAAATAGAATCAAAAAGTGGGAGGATCTCACGGCTAGAAGGGTTTGAGGCAATCATCAGAAGGGAAGTGAGAGTAAGGCCAGATGAAGGCTCCAATGGCGAAGAGTCGCTTCTGATGAACATCACCAGATAGAGGGAGGCCGTACTGTTGAAGCAAAGAATCAAGTCTGCACTCAGGCATTGTCTCGTACTCAGCTTTGGTGTACTTTGGATAGTGAAGAGGCATCTGAAACTCTCTTCCTGATGATGAAGCTCCTCCGACTTCACTTCCATCTCTTGATCTTCGCTGCTTCGCCCTCTGTGACTCCATACGTCTCACTTCTTCTTTCTCTCACTCTCATGTGATCTCATACTGATAAATTCTTACTTGGTTTTGGCATATGGGTCCCCTTATTTATAGAGCTATGCAGAAGCAGAGGGGCCAATTCCTCTCAAACTTTTCAGCCACGTCATTGTCAAATTTTTTCATAATATAAATAATAGGTGTAGAATCTTATGACGGATTTTAAAACTTGTGCAGTCGCAATTATGCTGAGTCTTTTCTCCCCCAAAAGAAAATTTTTTGGCATTTCTTTAAAAACTTAAATGGGTGGGGAAATGGAAATGAATGTAGAAAAGAGGGATAGAAAGAGGAAAAGGACAACTTGTTGTGGGTGTTGACTGTGTAGGATTGATGTGTTTTTCTGTAGGAACTAGAAAGGCGAAACCTAGGCTACAAGTGCATTATACTTCCTTTAATTATAAAAGAGAAGAAACGAGGGTAAAGGGGCTTTATTCATTCAAGAGGGCATTCATGATTTTTTTTTTAAAAATATTTGTCTTACATCTTTGAATAAAGCTTTCAAATTTATTTTTATTGCACTTTAAGAAATTTTGCATGCATTTTTTCCCAATTAGACTGATCTCTCTATTAAACATGCCACCATAATTCCAAATGGCTTTTCATCGAGTCTTCAGCTCCAAAACTCATTTTTGGTATTACAGCTTCATGCACAAAAACAATCACAAATGCTGCTTCTAGAGGCAATATATAAAAGAAATTATTTGGAAGAATAAAGTAATTTTATATAAAATATTTTTTGAAAAATCAATTAACTAAATTATTAATGGACTATTTTAAACTAATCTATGTTAACATCGTAGATAGCATAGACGGGCTATTAAAAAATTATCAATTAACTGGTGAATATGTGATGTCGTGAGCAATCCAAAGCTGGAGCAACAAATGCATCTTAACGAAAATTTATATGACAATCAATAATATTGTAATATAATGATATGAAAGCTTTCTATAAGTAAGAGGTTGCGAAAGTTCCACTTGTAACATCATGCAATTAGCATGATGTCACTCCAATTGAAAAACCCAAAAAAAAACCATATGGTAGTTGTGCGACATCAATTCTTCTGGTTATAATCTCAGCACTCTGGAACCATCATGGGCAATCCTAAATACTTGAGTCATGTTGGCAGAGGACCACATTATGAGAAATTGAAAACACTATACATTTGTTATATTACTACTACTACTATCATTATTCACTAACATCTTTACAAGAGCTATGAAACTTGCCAACGTCTAAAAGATCACAAACTGATCGAAAAATTGTTGTATCACATGCCCGTTTGGATCAGTCGTGACATATACATTTTCAATGTGATTTACAGTTTATGAGACAAGTGTTTGAAAGGGTTTTATCTCAACTTACGTAAATCTACTTCTATAACATTATCCCAAACAGTCCCACGTCTAATTTTCTGAAACCGACAGTTCGGGGATTCAGAGAATCTCAGTTATTGGCTCATGAAGCATCCAATTTATGGAGACTACCCACCTGACACAACTATAACCCCAAGAGCACAAAACGTTTAACAATTATCAACTAACTTTCTGCTTTGAATTCACCTAATAGCAAGTGGTTTAAGAACCCATCAATTTTTTTCTCCCTAAAACAGTAAAAACCTCTTCAATGTATAATCTGATATGGTTTCCAAACCTCCACCACTATTGGTATTTACCCCAGACAAGGTAATTCACCACATTAAATTGAGAGGTAAAGAATTTGCATCTTGCATCCGCTGATTCAGCCCCACTAGCTTCTGTCTATTTAATGATACAAACATGGTCACGCAGGCACAGTTAATTTACTAATTCCATGACCACAAAGGCACTACTTCGACGTGGTTCATGGCCTGCAATTTCTAATTTAATCAGAATGCATTCAATATGTGCATCTAATTCATCAACATGGTTCTTATACCCGTGTGAATAACTCCACCAATGGTTGGAAAAAAAAACCACCAATGAAATTAATTAGTGATGAAGAATTGCGCAGTGTGTACTATGGCCGGCCACAAAGAGATACAGACCACATATGGTGGCGTGACTTGTGCCACAGGGGTCAATATCAACAAGAGATGTTGAAGACTCGCTAAATCCAATGGCAAGATCCTATTTCCACCAAAACCACATTCTCTGCACTTTAGTTGAATCCAACTTTTTCTTCACTATCTGCCTCCGCTTTTAAACATCAGGCAATGCATTAGGAATTCAAATAAGCTACTTAGGGAAGCCCAAGCACTTGAAAATTTGTAGTGACTGTAGGACTGGTAAGGAAAATTCTTCCATAGAACAGTTGACTTTGTGTAGGTCCCGAAGGGCAAGTCCGTTAAAAATCCCTGCAGAGCCATGAAGAAATATTGAAAACCGTAGCTCCCGATTGTTTACCTTCAAGCAAAACAACTAGTATGGGGGAAATATAAGGATGTAAAAATAAAACCAGTTCTGAGGTGATGCTACCATGTAGTCTGAGGTGAATCTTACAAACATTGGCAATTTTCTTAATTAATAAAGTACAAATGACTTTTCAAGAAGCACTTCTTTTTCGTAAACCATGGAATGCCAAGAATTCAAAACTATCTTGACCTTTTGTTATAAACTGTTCGAGTACATGCCAATGATATTCTGTACAACTTGCTATCAAGATTAAAGCCTTGGATTTTATAAAAAGAAGCAAACTGTATAGCGTATGGCTTTCAGGTATAATTTTTTTTTTGCCCACAGGCTTTCAGGTATAATTTACAAACACTAGTCTCAAAGTACATAAAGAGTAAAAGTACTTGATAGCGGAGTCAGCACCAAGGAGTTTAAAAGTAAAAGGACTTGTTTTATTAAACTAATCAGTTCAAAGTAACGTAATTAAACCCGGACCGGACTGGAAACCGGTGAATTGGTCTTTGATTAAGTTCATTTTGATAAATGACCCCGGGTTGAGGCAACCCGGTCGACTTGCCCGGTTTGGTGGATCGGTCGGAGTTATTTTTTTTTCTCCTCAAAATTTTATTTTTAAAAAAACTAAATCACTAAATTTTTTAAAAAATTTGAAAGGTAAAAAAAAACAGAACATCTTCCCCACTCAGGCCTACTGTCTATCTGTATCTACTCATCTTTTTAATTATTTTTTAAAAAAGGATGATTTTTTTTTTAAATTTCCATTTTGAAAGTTAAAAAAAATAAAAAAACAGAAACCCTCATCATATATATTTTTATATTTCGTTAGGATGAATATTTTGAAATTGTGAATAATGTTGAATAATAGATAAGTTATAAATGTATGATTGATTTGATAATTGTTACTTTGTTAATAATGAAATTTACTACTTAGTTTTTGGAATTTTCAATTTTGGATAATTTGATTGTGTCAATATGTGAGGAGATTTATTTTTAATTTTTTATTCATCACCGATCTGACTCCTAGTTTGACTCTGGTCTTACCCACTGACCCTTAACCTATTGCCTTATCAGTCCAATCACTGATTCGGGTTTGATAACATTGGTTCAAAGCCAAGCATAAGAGCAACATCTAATGAAAAGTTAAAAAGACACTTAACACTGAATTGGAATCAAAAACTGCATTTCAACATCCAAAAGTGGCTACACTAGGTTAAGGTAGATATAAAGATGTAAATTTTCTAGCGGAAGCCTGCACAAATATAAATTTTATAAACAAATCCAATCAGAAATGAGAAGGCAGGGTTCAAGGAGCAGAACAGCTAGCAGAATCTTATATACTAGAAGGATGTTCCGTGGTACTAATAGACGGAGCTGCTTGTCTCACCTCTGGAAGAGCAAGCTGCGGCGGAATTATTATTGATCAGCAAGGGGTCTTTCATGAGGCGTTTATGTTTCACATGGGCATGGGAGATGCACTGTATGCTGAACTTTGGGCACGCATTATGGGGATGAAACGAGCATGGGAAGGAGGATTCAGAAGACAATAGTAAGAAGTGATTGTGCCAAAGCCATCCGTTTGCTTAAGGAGGGAGTGAATCAAGATCATATTTTTCATGAGCTCATTATGACTGGGCATACCATGTTCATGAGCTCATTATCTATTGCCAACGGGAATTGAATCAGGTTGCAGACTCCTGGAAACGCATTGTTTATCTCGTCATTGCGTGTGTTATGATGGGAATAGAATAAAAAAGTCATAAAAAAATTCTGAGTCAGAAACATAGAGTCTATTAAAATCTTTAGTAAGAAGTTTTATAGATTAAATGTTTTACGCATACATAAATATCTACTTCTGAATTCCAATTTTAATATGTGTAAGAATACAAATGATGCCATTTGCAAAGGATGAACAATAATATATAATTCACCCCTTCGTTTACTCGTTTACGTGCTATGCACAGGGAAAATGTGTTTGAAAAGAGTTTAAGTTCTCTATCCTGATACATAAACTTTATAAGATGCGCCCAAACAAAATCAGCAATGAGCCTATGAATATTCGTAGGCCATGAATAAATGCTAGTATGTTAACACTAAAAATGGGTGTTATAATGAGACAGGTCGCCGGATTTACAAGTACGAGATATTCATCAAGAGACGCTATTAGAGAGGATATTATTCTTACCTTTTTATATGACAACTTATTTTTCAGGTTAAGAATGTATGCCCAGGAGAGCAATGCATTTTGGGGGGGTTTTTAGGAGTGTTTGACAACTCCTCTGGGAAAAATGTATTTTGGGGGGTTAAAATACATTACGGAGAGAATGAGAAAAAAACTTCTTCTGTCTAGAATGATTTTAGATTGTGACTTAGACGTGAAAATTTTAAAACGTGACATGAAATATTCTAATTACTTTTTATTATTTTATTTTTCATCAATTTCATTACAATATGAAATAAAAAATATATATGTATTATTTAACGAAATTCATTATTTTTCTTTTCACTTTTTATCGAAAACCACTTTTACAACGTTCCATATAACTGATTCATCGATACTTCCCAATTGTTTGGATACTCACTTTGATAGGATACCTAGAAATTAGGAGTAACGGTTAATAGTTTATTTGTTCATTTTAATTATTTAATTTTAATTATGAGATAGTGGGTCAGTTAGGGAGTCAGTTAGAGAGAAATGAGGATTATAGAGTTATCCATTAGGTTAGTAAGTTTGAGTCAGTTGTATCTTTTCCCTTATAAATACCTTAGACTGATCAAGCAGGAAGATGTATTGTTCTTAGTATGGGAGATTCTCCTTTTCTCTTGACTTCTTTTATCTTTCAATTGTGACATGCTTACAAATAAGAGAAACTAGGAGAGACTGATGAGTTCGTGGAACTCATCACACTTTCCGTAAAACTTTCTATTCTTGAACGAAAATCTGAGAAAACTCCAGGAAAAAAAGTTTTTTCCCTTCTTCATGTTGGCCTTGTAGGCTAGTAGCATTCATTCCTCAAAGACCCTTTCCATAGTATTTTTTCCCTTTACTTTTCTCTTCACCAACTTGCTGGGTTTGATAAATTAATCTCTCTCAGCAAGTTGGTGTGATCTATCTTGGATCAATGACCCAAAACTGATTAGTCGATACATTCACTACCGTTCGTTCTTCTCTGGTCAGTTTCCACAATCATTGCCTTAGATTGTTCATATAAAATTATCATCTATAAATATGATGGGCAACTGTATTTGTAAAGTATCAAAGCTTCAAACTCACTCACTTCTCTTTCTTTCGGATGATTATTGTTTGTGTTCATTGTTTTCAGGGGCTGTCTTGGATTAATTCTGACATGAAGCAATTTCGGCAGCTGGGAGAGGCACTGGGAAGCTTGAAGGCTTTAATGGTGTTCACAGACAACATCCAAATTAGCAAGAGACAGTGTTGTCTGTTGGTGGATGTCTTCACATTTACATTCGATTCAATCGCAGAGGCGATCAGACAGAATCTTGAATTTGAAAAGAAACCTGACAAGTGGAAGTTTCTTCAACAGCCATTGAAGGAGATCCATAGGATATTCAAAGGAGAGGCTTACGTTAAGCAGTGCTTGGAAATAAAAGACTGGTTGACCGAGGCCCTTACTTTGTACCAGAACAAAGATTGTGTTGAGCTTCTCATCCATAACTTGCTTTCCTGCATTCCCATTATTGTTGAAGCGATTGAGTCTGCAGGGGAAACATCAGGATGGGATCAGGATGAAATGCAGAGGAGAAGAATAGTCAATTCAAACAATCACAGGAAGGAATACATAGACATGAATCTTTTCCGATGGAAATTTGGGAAGCGGTATCTTATTTCTCAGGATTCCTGCAACCGTCACGACACAGTTTGGAAGGAAGATAGGTGGTTTATCATCAACAAAATCCACGAGTAGAAGATTTCAGGTTTGACTAAGAAAGGGAAGAAATTAACAGACCTTCTCTAAGGAACTTAGAAGGATCGGAATCAATGGAGGGTATGCTGCTGCCCAGCTCAATCTTGCTGGGATCGAAGGACTACCAGGTAAGGCGAAGACTTGGGAATAGCGGTCGGTACAAGGAGATTACATGGTTGGGTGATAACTTCGTCGCAAGGCAGTTTTCTGGGGATGTTCAAGCTCTGGAGCCAGAGATCACATTACTCTTATCACTTTCCCACACAAATATAATGGAATTCCTTTGTGGGTTTGTTGACAACGGGATGAGAGAGTGCATCTTGATAATGGAACTGATGAGCATAAACCTCAGCACCTACATCAAAGAGGTTTATGGCCCAAGGAAACGAATACAGTTCACAATTCCAGTGGCAGTTGATCTTATGCTTCAAATTGCCAGAGGAATGGAATATCTTAATTCAAAGAAGATATATCATGGGGAGCTAAGTCCTTCGAAATTTGTCGTTAAACCTAGAGGATCATCCTCAGAAGGGTACATGCATACCCAAATCTCAGGGTTTGGGCTATCTTCAGTTAAGAACTCGAACCACAAAATAGTTTGAAATCAGAATGGGACCGTCCAACTTGTATGGTACGCTACAGAAGTTCTTGAAGAGCTAGAACAAACTGGGAGTACTGCGGACTCCATGCACACAGAGAAATCAGATGTGTATATTTTTGGAATGGTTTGCTTTGAGCTTCTAACTGGTAAAATCCCTTTTGATGACAATCACCTTCAAGGAGACAAGATGAGCAGATACATAAGAGGAGAGAGACCACTTTTCCCATTAAGTGTACCAAGATATGTCACTAACTTGACTAAGAAATGTTGGCACACCGACCCAAATCAACGCCCAAGCTTCTTTTCCAGCTGCAGAATTCTTCGTTACATAAAACGGTTTCTTGTGATGAATCCTGATTGCAACGATTAGATAGATTCATTGGTACCTCTGGTAGATTATTATGATGTGGATTGGCGCTTTTGAAAAAGTTCCCTTGTTGGGGGAGCTCTGATTCATCACCAATATCCCAAATTCCATTTCAAATGTTTGCTACAGAGTTATAGAGAAAGAAAAGATAAGTTTAAGCTCTAGGGAAAGCTCTGATATCGGAAGTGGTGCTTCAGCATGTGGTGATGGACATTTTACCTCTGGTGATGAACCGTTTCCATCAACGAAAGGAAATCTTTTGCTGGACCTGATGGTAGAAGCACGAAGGTTACACTAACCAAGAAAATGGACGTAAGAATAAGAGGCATCAAACAACCAGGTTATCTCTGGACTCACCCGTGTTCAATAAGATATACATCAAGTTATTAGATACTTGAGTTAATTATATTTAAGCAGCTAACTGTCAAATCAAATTAAACCAATAAACCACCTCCAGGTAGTCAATCACTGACAGTACAAATCCTATGGTTCACTAGGGATGCAAACCTCAACTAGTTAGAACCCAAAAAAATTAGAAAAGTAAGGCACTAAGATTCTTGCATTTCAGGCCAACATGCGTGATAAAAGGAAAAGAGTAAATTATGGATATTAATTGAAAATTCAACATGTATTATATTTTGGTGCAATGAGTTGGAGGATTCTGCGCTTTAGCAAGCCGAAAGGAAGCACTTTGAATGAAGGTATCTCTATCTGTCATTACTTGACAGCAGAATGTCCCCTCATTTTACCTGATATTTTAGAAACAGAACTACTGAACGAAGAAATACATGGAAAAAATGCAAGAAATAATTGATATATACAACGCCAACCATTTTGCGCACTGAATTTGGATATGATCACTAAATAGAATATGATATGAATACATTCGCGCCTGGGAAAGCAACTCAGATGCAACTGCAATGTAGACATTGCTGCAATGAGGGAATTAGTTCAAAAGCTGCCTTGATTTGCCCTTTTCTTCTTGCATTTACTGCTTCATTCAATATGTGAATAAAAACACAATTGCTTTCTGACATCTTCAGTTGACTTGGAATGCAGTTACAGCAAATGGACAATCAAACAGACCTCCACAGATATCTCTTTGTTCCCGGAGTCTTAAGTTGAGTTCAGGGAGCCACCTAATGACAATGAGTTCAAGAATTAGAAGAGAATCGCCTTGTCATGTCTCAGATTCTGAGCTTCCTTAGATATCAGCTTACCAACATGAGATCTTCAGACACCATGCAAACAGTTTTCCCGATATGAATTCAAATTCTGCTCATTTATGATCTCGTAGTTAAACTTGCCTTCAAAAATTCTACTGTTTTGAACTAAGACATACTTGGCATAAGTAGCTTACGAGTAAGGATAGTAGTTGTATAGCTTTCTGTGACTGCCTTCTTGTAACCACACCCATAGATAGTTGAAAAGCCAGGCTCATCCAATGCATGATGGATTTTCAAGTCTTCACTGACTATTCCAACTAAATAGATGCAATGCAGCAAAGATCAAAAGAGTACCTATAGATATGATAAAAGTCTTTCATTTTGTTCATAGTTTTTACTTAGTTTCCATCAATTTAAAGGATGTGTAATCCATAGTTTTTTTCTTCAACTTTCACTGGAATTTTCTGGTAAGACTCTTTTCTGGAAAAATAAAAGCAGCCTGGACTGTTACCGGACATATAGTAGAAGGGACTAATAAGTGTTGAATGAGAGAAATGTGTCAGATGTTTAGAAGTGGGATTGGTAACACATGATGGGCAAAAATGGAACCTAAAAATTCAATACAATGGTACAAAAGAGCAGAGAAAATGCGTCAAGACAACAACTTGGGATCTTATTCCTGATCCATCATTAGCAAGATATTCTTTTCAGATGATGATGAAGAATGGAAGCTAGAATTTTTATCGACCTATTAGAAAAGAATCACAAACAATTAGAATAAAATTGCACTATTGCAGAATTTCAAATGATAGATGACATGTATTTCCAATACAATCAGCTTTTCATGTAAATGCATGACAGATGATATGCATTTCCACTACTTCGATAAATTACAACAGAAGACGAAAGTAATTACCGATATCCATGTTAGAACATTTTTCTCACTTCCTAAACGGAATGCAATATCAGGGTGTAGAGCTGTACTGTGAAGCGATATGCATTACTTGCAATTTCA
>JANTPZ010122465.1:0-11746 GCA_025593235.1 Vachellia pachyceras | reverse complement strand
TTCTCCAGGATGGGGTAACAGTACTGTTGATCAATTTAAGCAATCAGACTAATTTCATTCTCAATGTTCAAAACCCTGTGGCTGCAAAAAATGAAGGACCCAAAGGGGTGAAAGGCATCCGCAGAGATAACTCTTTCACTTATCACCTCAAGAAGACATTTTCGTGGGTTGGAACCAAAGGATCTTATGTCACTTTCAGAGAAGAGTACCATTTAACTCCAAAAGATCGCGACCCTCGAAGCCGTACTGTGCTGCTGAACGGTATTCCGATGCAGTTGACAAGCCAAGGAGGCATTCCGAATTTGGATCCAGTACGCAAGAATGTACAATCTCCCATTTATGTAGCTCCTCTGTCCATTGTATTTGTAGTGTACCCAAACTTTGATGCTCCAGCTTGTGTTAGACAACACCAAAAGCATTAGTTCCAGGATTCTTAATAAATCTTGTATACTAGGACTACTAATTGTAAGCTCTTTGTAACTGTAAGTAGTGAGCTTTGTCTTCTTCATTGGGAAGTTGGAAACTTTTCAATAAATTAATTACTTTGGAAGAAACAGGAGTTGTATAATCAGATTTTATATATGACCAATAAAATAGCATCTATTATAAAACGAAAAATGAGAGCATAGAAGATAAGAGATTGTGAAAGAGAGCATATGAGCATTTCTCATTCTCATTCACATGTGATTCCAAATACTTCATCCATTTGCTTTACAACTCTATTTATAAGCACAAAATCCTTCCAAGAGTTACAATGCCATAAACACAAGGATTAATCCACATTATAATACAACATAAAGGAATAGGGGGTTATGATCTTTATAGCATTAAACATGGGAATAATAAGGGGTGGAAGGTTATGGGATTTGGCATTTAGAAGGAGAGGATCCTAAGTGGAATCCAAAGGGTTTTATGGACATCCACATTATATATAATTTCATAACAGCATCTAAATTATGTAATATATGTATGAATGTATGTTTCTTTGGACAAAAAATGAATGTATGTATCGCTCGTGTATGAAAGTGTTCTTTCTAGCAGTAAACTTCTCTTCATATTTCTCTCTCTCTCTCTCTATATATATATTTTACCGGCATTCCCATTTCCTCTTTATGTTGTGTTTTTAGGAAGGTACTACTAAAATTGACTGTATTATTAGTGTTATTTTAATAAAAATGTCCCTTATCAAGAATTTATGCATTACTTCAAATGACTTTTATTAAGAATAATGATAATATTGGTATTTAACAATATTTTTTCGTGAAATGAGATAATCTTCTTCACATGGTTTATGTAAAAAGTACTTTTCTATTATATTTTTAAACCGTTTCAGTAACTAAATTTTTAATTTTATAGGGCGGAACGAGGCGTCGTATAACCAAGTCGGTATTTATTAGTCAGTACTTCATACCGTTCGCCAACGATCTGGAGCGCAGAGAATCTCTGTAAAAATGGTGGCTGCTGCATCGAAGACCGAAGTGCTTTCTCTCTTCCGTTCTCTCCTCCGCACGGCGCGCCAGTTTCCCGATTACAACATCAAGGCATACACCAAGCGCCGAACCATCGACAGCTTTCGCCACAATCAAAACCTGTCGGATCCTTCTTCCATTGCTTCGGCGTTATCCGATGGCAAGGCTCAACTGGAAATCGCCAGAAGGCAAGCGATCGTCTACTCGCTCTACGCCCCAAATGTCCGGAGCATTATGGAGATGAATCGCGAGCTTACATGCTAGGTTTCGGGGCTATTAATTTATGGCCATAGTATTTCCAGTTATAGGGTTCGTCCAGGTTCGGCACTGAACGGGGGCTTATTATTTGTATACACTTTATTTATGGATTGTAACATATAGACCAGTTCTTAATATTGACCAGGTTTGTGATTGATTGAGAGAGGCTTATCAATGTATACTTCTATCACGTATGATCGTAATATATGGACCGGTTCTTATTGCTGGCTTCTGCGGTTTCTCTCGCTATCTGGCTTAATTCTGATATGGATAAATGATGATATTCGAATTTTCAGTCTTTCTTCTTCGGATTGCTTCTTTATTTTTTTTTTCCCTAATGCCTCCGGTAGGAGTTTACGTTTTTTGATAGCAGAATATTTGTAGGAACTCTGTAGTTTAAAGTGGAATGGAGTTGGTTCTATGTTGACAATGAATAAAAGTAGGAACTCTGTAGTTATTTTGATGTAAGATACCGGTATTTGCTTAGCAGAGTTGTGTTAGTATGGCGACGGAGAACATAAACCTCAATCAAAGACATTATTATTGTTGTTATCCCCCCAAACTATAAGCCCTTGAATAGCCAAGAAAATTGAATATCTGTAAGTTGGAATTCTAAGAAGCTTTCAGATTCGTCTTGGGTTTTCCAATCAACAACATATCTTTCGGTTTGTTAACTTGTTATGAATGTGTTAATTTTTCACAGCATAGTTAATTATTGTTCGAATTTCAAATACACTCATATCAAGTGCCTCTTTCATACAGGAGGAAAAATGTGTTTAACCCAAAAAAAGGAAAGAAAAGAAAACTTGCTCCCATAGATGATGGAAGGATTGGTATTGCATGATGTCATTGACGGTGATTTTTTCAAATCACCCAATAAATTCCATGTATCGCATTTCTTAGAGTTTAAATCCGATCATTATCTTGAAAAGGGAGTGAAGCGGGAGGATAGATGAGCCTTCTATATGGGAAAGTTCCAAGTTGTGCAAACTAAAACCATATGTATTGAAGAATCTGTTTTATTCATCCAAATGTGTGTGTGTGTGTGTAACAGCGAAAAGTAAAGGTTCAGATGCGATAGTAAATTGATATGTTAACTCTGCACTCTATTTTCCCAGTAAACGACGACCACGTTGGTTAGCACCTTTCATGCGGAAATTCAACTCATCCACATCATTGTACATATAATCCAGGGACTTGTTTTGCCTGCAACAGCACCAACATTACCAATAGATAAGCCACGTGAAAAGTTGATACTTTGTTGGGAATTTTGTAAGTGTTGCTCAAACTATCGCTTTATTTTGTAAGGAGAGTGCAAAAGATTTTCATATAGTTCTCAAGAACAACTGGAAAGTGAAATTAGATAGAAGAATAAATGAATGATATAACGAACCTCTCAATTTCGGATCCCATGTCAATAGCCATGTCTTTCAACTCTCCCAGGACATCACTTATATTTGACAGTGCATCATCTTGCTTCCCCTTCTCAAACTGTTCAAGGACAATTATTTATTAGCCAATTATGGAACCTTGTAGTACCAAAGAAAGCGACAAAAATAACAAATGAAAGTTGCATTACCCAAGTTGGACATATAGAGACTACACAATGTTGGTTAATGACAGTAATAATATGAACAAAATTGCCAGAATATCAGTAGTTGCAAATAAAAGAGTTTATCTTGGCAAGTCATCGATCAGTGCAACTAACAGCCATGGTAAGAATCCACCAACCCAATATATTTGCAGGAGAGATTTATAAAATACCACGAGCCCTTGAAGATAATTGAGTTTTCTCACGCTCAGCTAGCTTTAGACAATAGGTTAATGTTCAGTGAATGATACAAACCTCAACTTTTTGAAGAGCATTTGTCGTTTCGGGAGGTGGTGTCCGTGGCTTTGACTGCCCTCTTGGTGCAGAACCCAATCCTAACTTCTCTCTCTGCTCCAAGTGGCTGCCCTTTCTTCTTACTGGATCATCTGTATTATGAAATATATCATGCATATATTACACAATACACACACGTAAATATACATGTATAGAAAGTAAGTGAAGGGGAAAAAGAATAAGACCTCCAACCATAACAGGGCCAGTTATTTTGCCCGTCTTCTTTGGTTTCCAAGTTCTGGAAAACATGCCACCAAGGCTTCCCAAGAGCTTTTCTCCCTGTACAAGACATTCGGTCAGTTTAGTCCAGAAAATTACTGGAATGTTCTCTGGAGAGTACATCAAGAAACCAATCATATAGGGACACTGAAGCATGCATTAAAATTAAATAACTCTAGAAGACAGAATTGGTACCCGACTAAGGTCCTGATCGATGTCAGCAGCAGCATGGTGAGTCCTGGTAATCTGTCTCCTTGTTGATGCAGGGAGACTAAAGTCTTGGTAGCATCCTCTCTCATGTCCTCTGCTATCTTCAAACAATTATTAACTGATTTTGTAGTCTCCTCAGCCTTGTAAGCAGCATAATTCTCCAATTCTTGCACTGACTGATTTTCTATTCCTCCAGAGTCACGAAAATCGTTCTTATACTTGTTTCGGTCTGCTGATCGATGGGCATAGGAGGATAACGAAGAGCTCCCATTTGCATCATAGTCATCAAAAGGGTTGGTCTTGATTTCTGTTGTGACTAGTGCAGGGTCTGAAGAACTCCTCCTAGAGGAATTGTAATTTTTGCCACCCTTTGCCAAATCATCAGAATCAAATGGGTTAGACTTAGAGTGGACAGGCTCAACAGAATTCAGTTTTGCAACTTTCAAGGGAGATTTCTTTGAACCAAACATTCTCTCTCTTCAAGTCACCAGCAAGCAAAGACGCAGAATATGGTTAGAGGAAGATGAAGGCAAGCGGGTAAATGAATTTAACAAGAAACAACGGTCCTAAGTAAGGTGAACGCAGAACAATTTCTCCCTGCAAAAACATGCAAGAACTGTTCATACACTGTTGTCGTAGACAAAAAGCAAATACCATACTACCAAGTTCAGAACACTAATACGAATCAGTTATTTCCTTGGCTGATCTTAAAAAAATTACCGACGAGGAAAGTCAGAACACGACAAACTACAATATCGAAGATTAACTGATTCATGATTATACAAAGAATTCATTAACACAATCTCAAAGCTGATGAGAGGAAAGAGGCGTTAAAACTTTTATAAACTGATAACGGAATCGACTACCTATTCGGTCCGGAAGAAACCAGAGACGAAGAGTTGAAGAAAAGTTGGCCATTAGGAGATCGTAAAAAACACCGGAAGCCTTACAAGATAGTTAAAAATATCTCAGAAGAACCCAGATATATTACGGGCTTCATACTATAATAAAATACTCAGAAATCAATGATTGCTGAAAAGAAAGTAGATGAGTACCGGGAGAAACCCAACGAACGTGCAGAAAGATAACCAAGAAAGAACTTCGAGAGAAGTGAATAGGCAACGATTATAAAGCCTAGGAAATGCAAGAGGGAGAAGAAGAAAGTGGAGAAGGAAAGGGACTATTTCAACTGAAAGAATCGGTAAATGTAGAAAAACTGCAAAATCGAGTCAAGAAAAGAGGGGCAGGAAGGAAACTGCAGCGAAACCAGAGACGAGTGCAGCGAGTACACAACGGTCAGTATGGATGAGCGGAAGAAGTGATTTTTTTAGAATATTTTTTTTTAAATTTCTTAGAAGATGCAACACAATTTATATTTGAATAAATTTTGTAGAATTAACTTTTTTTAAAAATGAAAATTTATTTGAATAAATAGTTGAGAAGTGATTTTTGTTGTGAAATAATTTAAAAAAAATGAATCTCATTAAATAATTATATTATTTTATATATTGTGATAAAATTAGGAGAATATAAAAGGATAAAGGAAAAATAAAATGATAAAAGATATAAAAATTATTGGATTTTTTGGTAATTTTTTAGCCCAAATCTGGATGTATACCCCTAATTGATCAATTAGGAACTGTGTCCTACAATTAGGCGGAGTGTAAGGAATAAGGTGAATCTGAAAGCCTTCTGGAAGAGTTTTTTTAAATAAGATATCAATACACATCAACTTTTTTAAAAAAACGTGATGTAACTTCACCTGTCAATCTCCATAAAGAAGATGACTTTCCGGAGGATTTTTTTGGTAATTTTTATCTTGTTCCATTTGAACCCACTTTACACTCTTCCATTCGCCTACCTTCCTCTCTCCAAGTTTAGCATATAAAACTCACAATTTTAGCTTTATATTTTACCCAGACTTTTTCCTATTCAACGCTGTACTCAACGTTCAAAAGAAATATTTTTATGTAAGCCGACGTAAATATATAAAAGGATTATCTCGTTTTATGTAAAAATATCGTTGAACATGTGTTTGATTTTTATAATCACTCCGGGTCAACATTTGACAACTAGTTGATTTTAGATTGATGTTTAAATTGTTAAATAAAGAATTTAATTCTATTGTATATTCTAAAATATTTTTATATATAATTAAATTATAAATAATATGTCCATTAATTAATTTTTTAATCTTTTAAACTATCAATCAATTTTTATATTAAAAGTACGATGTGGTATTTATTTATGATATGGTAGTGATTTATGAGTTAAGACGTGCTTTTGGGGTTGGGGAGTCCCTTTCACGTTCACTCTCAGCGTTGTTTTCACTTTAATAAATGAAGCGTGCACCCCAAAACAAGCCATATGACTTTGGCAACGCTTTGATGAAAAATTATATATAATACTAATTCTAAATAGATAAATACATTAATTCAAAAAAGAATGATAAATAAAAATACTTTAAAATAATTTATTTAATCTTTTAAAAAAGTTAATAGCTCTAAATATCAGGAATTATAGTTAGTATCTTTGGCAAAAAAGGGTCTGCTTGTTATAACATTAAGGACATCGGTATGATTTATCCTATTTGGTTTGAGTGACAACACCAATTAATTTAAAAATAAATTTTGGAAAAATCAGTGTGACATATTACGAAATTTTCTATTTTCATTTTATTTTTATATCTTATCCTTCAAAAGAACATTCCGGGCCATTGACTTACTATTTACATCGGCCTATTATTTTGATGAATGGTTGAATATTTAATTATTTATGCGTCCAAGCCAAACCAAACAATGATTTTTATGATTAAAATATATATTTTTTGTTTTTTTTAAAATATGAATATTATAAAAAAACTAATTCTAATATATTGATATAAATATATGCAAAGAGATCATTTTCTCTCTAAAATTCAATATACCAGTCAAGGGACTCTAATCCATACATGCGTGCATATTATCCATACACCTAAATATACAGGTTCAATTAAGCTATCTGAATTCAGATTTAGGGATTTTAAACGCTCAAAAAGTCAAAATCTTCATACCCAGTACATGAATTTACAATTACAAGCACAAATATTTTCCTCAAGACATGACTTCGGGTTTCGCCTAGGGCGTACTGAAAACATCACCGTACTTGCTCACTCTTAGTTTAAAAAAATAGCTGAACTTCAAATCAAATCCTTCACAACAGACATTCCCTCCCTAAAAACAATGTCGAGACATCTGTACAATAGTTCACCATGGTTACATCAGTTCTTGCACCCCATGTCACAAAATGCCCTGTAACAAGCAAGCAGGTAGTTCTTCTGTGCAACCACTTTTCTTTCCCATGAACCAAGACATGAGAAGACATCCTTCATCTCTCAGTTCATTTGTCCAAGATATAATAATTCTATCAGCAGCATATTATGCAGAGCAATTACAATCAGCACATTGACAATACAATCCTTCAGAAAGAATAGCAATTCACGTACGTTAAGCTTAAACAGAGCGCATGAAACAGTTAAAAGGGTTCCGGATATACACATAGGCACGGACCTTTATGATAATTCTCTTCTGATGATGAACTTGAAGAACTTTGAACAATAATTCCAGTTTCTACCTTTCTGGGAGACCGTTGACAGCAAATAAAGATTTTCTCTGTTCTCTTTGAAGCTTGATTGAAAAGAAAAAAAAGGATGAAAGTCACATACCTTTTCTTGAATTAGCTTCTGATAGACAAGAGAAAGCAAGAGATGACTTTACAGTTATTATACCTGTGCTTCTAACTCTGCAATTCTTTGCAAAGATGCATGTTCAATGCGAGCACGATGCTTACATTCCTCTTCTAACAAACCTGTAACTTGATATCTAAGCTCTGCCATTTCTTGAGCAAGGTCCTCTGCTTCTTCTTTGGCCTTCAACTTTTCTTCTCTTAATTCTTCCTAGTAAAAAGTTGAAATCACTAGATACATGTCCAAGCTCAAAATAAACTTGAAAATTTTATGCTTCAATAAATGGGCATACCTTGAGTTTCTCGACAAGTATTTCATACTTTTGCATCTGATATAACATCCTCTCCATCTCCTCTTCAATACCTGCATCTGTTTCCAACGCCAATGATAACCTTCCAAGGAGTGGGCCCAATACTTCTCCATAGACACTAGGGAAATAAAGGAAAACATTGTCAAAAATTTAGTGAAAGAATACTTCAATTCAGTTGGTTCAAATTAAAATAACTAAAAGGAAACAATTCAATTATGCACCTAAATCATCAGTAACTGCCAACCAAAGAAGATCACATGATAAGAAAAATTCCTCCAGGGAATTGTACACTACCGTCCAAATTGACATGTTGCCAAAAGTAAAGACATTGTAGCTCTGAAATATTACTAACCAATTCAAATCTTTAGCTTCGTTTAAGGGAGAACATTTATTAACAAGCAAGAAGAAGTAGAAAGACACATCCCATTTGATTTTACTCCCTTGAAGAAAAGAAACTGACAATTTCACTCTGAAACTATCAAATAAAAGATCAAGCAAAACTGCCAGAGTTAGGAGCTGACCGCAATAGAGAAAAACCACCGTCCTTCCATTATAACATACTTAACAGGAAACTTTCCACATACAGATCAGTTGAAAAACCAAATTCTTCCATCATGTACCTTATATCCTTTATGTCTGAATCCTTCTCTTGTTCACTCAAGGAAGACTGACCATTAAGTTGTGATCTGTCCTTGTTTTCTAGCCACTCTTCAACCCTCTGAGAAAAAATTCTAGTGTTCAGGTTGGCGGCATCAATCTTATTCCTAAGTTTTCCATTTTCCTCATTTAGAGTGACAATACTAATTTGGGCTTCCTGAAATTTGAACTGAAGCTCTTCAATCAATCCACTCATTCTAGTTTTTTCCTCTAGAGTTTCCTCCTGTGTTTTCTTAGCCTCAAAATGACTCTGCTCCAAAGCCAGCATGTCAAGCTTCATGCACTCTACTTCACATTCAGACTCTAATGTCATGGATGAAATTGATTCCTCCAATTTCTCTACGGAAAGTGTCAACTTCTCCAATTCCATTTCTTTAGTCTCTAATTCCTTCAACAAGAAAAATTGCTCAGAATTGGATCTCTGAAGCTCCTCCTTTAACCTGAAAACCTCATCTTGTAAGCCTTCCATATCCTTTATTTTCAATTTGAGGCTATAAACAAGCTCTTGCAGGTATTTCACCTCCATGTTCCTTCCATTAAGCTGATCCTTAAGGTAATCTGTATCAAGCATGATCAATCATATCAAGCCAATGAGTAAAAACCTCCAAACAAAAGTCAACTCCAATATATAAATCAATTTCATTGAAAATGGATGATTATAACCACTTATTTCGCATGCCAAAAAGAAAAAAGCGAAGAAAAAATACCATGCTATTGAATAGCAATCATCTGTTGCACAAAAGTTTCACTAATGAGAGTAAACACGTGCAACTTATATGCGTATAAATAAAATAGAATCAGCAACATGAACCACTTTCGATCTATCGATCATCTGAAAGAGCTTTAATTGTAAGAACACATTAAAAGAGCACCTAAAGCTGAGAGACATGAAAAACTACCTATTTCTTGAGAGCAGTTCAACAACTCTTCTTCCAACCTCTGTAAACGTTTCTTATCTTTTATGCTACCCTCTGATAATGACTTCTCATGTAGTTCTACTATCTGCATCAATGGCATAAATCACACTGCTATAAATTATTTGTTAAAATACTTAAGATTTTAAATTTCATGGTCAATTTTTAAGCATAAGCATTTTCATGAAAACCAATGCAAGGTTCAGACCTCCCTTCTTTGAAAGGTACTCAAATACTCAACAGCATTATTTAAAAAAAGAATTTTTAATAGTTCTGGAGAATATACACTTCCAGTTTTTACCAAAATTCTGTGCATGTGACTTTACTTAAAATCTATGAATTTGTGCATCAAAGAAGAAAGCATTTATAAAATGCTTGATAAAACATAATATAATGTAATAGCGTGAATTCAATCTAGCATGTGATGTACCCGGAGTAGCTCAAAGATTTGGGATTGTGAACTATTTATCATGTCCTTCTCTTTTCTAAGCTGCATGTCAAAATATTCTTCAATATGTCAGCTCCTGGAATAGTAAATCACTGTCTTTCTAGTGATATGTGACTTTATAAGTACATATGCTAGGTTGCTACCTCATTCATCAAACTAAGAATTTTATTTTTTAAAAATAGCCAATTAAAGTAATATATTTAAAATAAATGAATTCATATGAAAAAGCTCATGCAATGCTCCAACATGTTCCGAATGGGGTGCATGATTTGATTCCAGGCAGTAAGAAGCTGAAAGGGGAGGAAATGGTACCTCACTACATCTTGTTTTAATTTTCGAGAGTTCCCCCTCATCGATAGAATTATCGATGTCGCTTCTGGAGCTATTTGACATTTCTGCAAGCAATCTGACACAAGTGCCTTAGATAGGAGCACATGATGGATGTTTATTAAAAGATAAGTCGCGCTAAATTTGATAGCAGTAGTCAATACGAAAGCACAAGCACCAATCACCCAGCTAATGCGCAACAGCTTTTTCCAAGATTATAGAAATACAACAAAAAAATGAATTAGCAATTGAAGACAAGAAATTCATAACATGATTCTGCAAGTAAGTTGATTTTCAATTTTTTCCCTCTAAAAAGCACCGAATCTTAACTACCTTAGCTACTTTCTCCGGGAGAAAATATAACATAAAGGAGAAAATCATAAAATTCTTACTCGACCCATTATTAAAGAAATCATAGTTATTCAGATTCATCGCACCATACGAAAGATCCTAGCAAAACCCTTGGCGGGACTTTGGTAAATATGCAATTGGAGAGCACACTTAAAAGTTCAATACTCAGAGAAACCGACTCCGAACCCATTCATCAGTACCGAATCCATGCATATATCAATATGAAACAGAAAGTGTGAGAATCTGAGCTAGTTACCTGAATCAGATAAATCGTCTTCGGAGAAAAATTAAGGAAAGACAAAAGTTAGTCCAATTGCACGTACGATTTAAAATTTAGAATGAGATGCCCGTGGGCCGTGGCTGGCCTCGAAGACATTATTTCTTTAAGGGCTTGTTTGGTTGGGGGGAAGGGGATAGGGGGGATAAAAATGAATCCCTCCCCTTGTTTGGTTTAAATTTTTAGAGGGGAGGGGACCCAAAATATACCCCCTCATTCCCTCCCCTCCCCTTATTTTGATTCCCTCCAAATTGGGGGGTTTTGGAGGGAATCAAAAAATTATGACTAATTTACTCCCTCAATTTTATTATATTCCCATCCATACCCCTGGTGGGTTAAAATGCATCGCTTCTCAACTTGTTCATCTGCTCTCTAGAAGCAGTTCTGTTAACCAACACTTTCTTCCTCCTCTGCTCTTTGGATGTTTTGCCAGTTACAAGTTGGATTACGATGGTAAGTTAAGCATAAATTAAGTATTGTGAAATTAAGCTACATATAAATCCTATTTTTTAATTATTTAAATAAATTATGAGAGAATTACCTTAATAATTGTTTTGATTAATTAAATATAAAGAGTGGTTAATTTTTATTAATTTTTATGAGTGAAAACTAATTTAAATAAATTGTATAAGTAAATAAATATATATCAACATATAAGGGTAAAATGGTAAATTGATTATTAACTTTCCTCCCTTCC
>JANTPZ010122460.1:0-10360 GCA_025593235.1 Vachellia pachyceras | reverse complement strand
CTCCAGAAAACGAATTTCACAGCACTTATACTTTAACTTCCAAAAATTCCCCATTCATATACAAGCATCTAAAAATCATGAACACTTGTATACCTACACAATTTTGCCTTCTAAAACCAATGGAAGCATCAAAATTATCAAAATCACACTCCTTTTCCACTGTTCTGCAGCAGCACGAAAATGACTCTATAAATTGGAAAAAATGTGATTTTTCAACTTCTAGCTTCACATACATGCATAATCTCAATCCTAAACCATTTCCCCATAATTGGGCATCATGAAATCATCATTTTTCCTTCATGAACAGTGCCAAACAGTGCGCGTGAACAGTAGCTTCATGCTTCCATTTCATACACAACTCAAACAATCACAAAACATACATCAATCTACTCCTTATCTTGCAAGGAGTGGTTTCCACCCATTAAATCTTGCTAAATCCCTCTCTTTCTCACTTTCTATTGCAAGAACCCTAACTTTAAAACTTCCAAAAGAGAGTACTAATCAAGAAACTAATCCATGGAAGTTGTAGAAGAACTTGCAAGGATCATTTTGATGTATGGGTTTAAGGGTTACAAGCTTTTACCTTGATTTTCTCTTGGAAATTTTCCTCCTCTTGAAGACAAGAATGGCGTCACTTTGGGTCTCCATGGCTGCTGGAATTCACGACAATAATGGGGAGGAAGAGAAGGAATTTTCATTTATTAAATGTTCCCTTAATTAATAAATGGTTAATATGGAATTATAATTAATAGAATTAATCTCATTGGTCCACCATTCACACATGTGCTAAGCTCTCATTGGGTGGTCAAAAGTGAGCAATCATGACTTTAATTTGCTGGTTGGAATCTGGTTATATTAACCAAATTGGATCACATTCGGTTACTTTTACCGATTACGCTTTTACCGGTAAACTCAACTTTATTCCGGTAAATCTTTTTTCTACTTTTCTGGAGATATTTTCTTTCTCATTTAATCTCCATAATCCCATCTTGAATATAACAAAAACTATTATCCCCAAAATACCCTTTACTTTTCTCAAATTTTACAGGATTATTTTATCATGTCCAAAATCCCTGAAACGGAGCAATCGGAGAGCAAATTTCTTTTAGAGCCTTGAAAAATACTACATTTTTCACTGATTCTCAAGCCCTTTTCCTTTTTCCAAAATTCCCTTTAGATTGTCCAAAATTAATTTTTAAAATAATTATATTTCGGGTATTTTTTGGGCCTTTTTCCCAATTTTCGGGAAAATCGCCTTAAACTTACAATGGGTAATAATTTTATTAATTACTACAAAATTCACCGGATTTTCCCATATTTTTGTCTCAATTTTTGGAGGGCTCCTGATACCTTAAATAATTATTTTTCCTCTCCTTTCAAAATTCTCTAGACAGAAATCTGGTCCGAATCACGAAAATCCGGGATTCACGGTTATACTCCGCGAGTCAAGCTCTATCTATTGGGCATATGATTTTTTTTTGGTCAAAGAGTTGACTTTTGACTTTGACTTGTCAAATGACCAAAATGCCCTTCCATTTTCTCATAATTACCATTTTGCCCTTACTTTCTCTATTTTTCCGTACTTTATTTCTATAGACCTTTTCTCATCTCATCACTATCGGTTTGGCCTCTGCTTCAATTTACATAAAAGGGTGGATATTACAATTTCGATGTTTGGAACTTCACCTAGTAAACCTTCTTTTGCTAGTTTAATCATTCGATTCTGACTTATGTGCCCTAGTCTAGCATGCCAGATATTCATATCAACAGTTATATTGGAGGAACAAATGAAACAGTCATGCAAGTTAAAATCACCAATAACATCCATAACAAAGAGCTTTCCTGAAATGAAAGCTAAACCGTAAAAGATGTCGTTGCTAAATATGTCAGCAACTTTGCCATGAAAGTTCACATCAAACCTATAATTCAAAAGATATAGTACAGAAACTAAATTCCGTTGGATGTCCGGTGTATAAAGCACATCATGTAAGATTAAGGTCATTCCACCACATAGAGCTAATCTGCATGTGCCTATGCCTTTGACCTCGATCTTTGCATTATTGCCAACATAAAGCCATTTGCATTGATACGGCAACCGACCGTAATCCACGAAGGATCCTCGATCCTTCGTTACATGTTTTGTTGAGCCTGAGTCTAGAATCTAAGAAGAAGATATAGGGCAGTCCCTAGTGAAGTGACCCATCTTCTGGCAGGCATAGCATTTGACCTTATTCAAGTCAACTCTCTTCTTTCTGCCTTTAGATCCCTTTTCCTTGAATTACTTTTTGCCCCTTTTGAATCTAGGGACATCATTCCTGCTTTTTCGATGAAATTTCTTACCTTCCTTAAAATCTGGCTTGGCATTGGAAGGGCCTGCATTCTCGGTATAGTAGGCATGCCTTGAAGTTTTGTATGCCTCCAAGCATCATTCTCAAGCTCAAGGTGCTTCACAACATCATCAAAAGTGATGATGTTATCGTTATGGGTTAAGTTTACTTTCATATGTTCCCAAGTATGGGAAAGTGATCAGATTATAGCCTACACTTGTTGCTCATCAGTCAGTGTATGTCCTGCTTCCTGGAGCTCTCTAATCATGTTTGACATGTCTCGAAGATGTTGTTTCATGGGTGTATTACCCTGAAGCTTATATGTGTCAAACTTGATTGTCAGCCTCCTAAGTTTGGTGGTTGATGTTCCACCAGACCTGTCTCTAAGAGCTGCCCACATGGTATGTGTAGTTGGATGTTTTTCATATTGACACATTAGGTCATTTTCCATTGTGCTCAGTATGGTGACTTTTGCAATAATGTTCTTCTTTTTCCAAGCTTGGTATAACTCCAGGTTCCTCCTATGCTGGGCTGTAGTCCCAGCTTCAGGTTCCACCAAAACGATGATCAGTGGCTTAAGGGCCTCCTGTTCTTCCAAAATATACTGCACCTTGCGGTGCCAAATATATCAGTTGTCACCATTCAGCTTATCCCCTTTATTCAACTTGGCAATTATGGTTTTTGTTGTCATTTCCTAGTCTGAGGTGACTGGGTATTTTATTAACAAATGTTTTCTCATAGAGCTGAGTTTTTAGCGATTATGTAGCAAAACACAGTATACAATTTCTTATACTTATATTATTCTTGATAAGAAGATAATTAGATCACTAGATCTATGATCAGGAGAATACGTTTATACCTCCCATCACACAAACAGTAGTAACTACATTATTTTCTTTCAAGAACTTTATATAAGTACTTCTTGAATCGTCAACTTTTAGAAGTCTCATTTTTTAAAAGCTCCCACTTATCAAAAGTGTAAGAAAGTGACATATCATGTGAATAACAATAAAGATTTCACAACAATTCACATAAACTAAACATGTCACATTTCACAATGCATTAAGTCATAACCATACACCAAGTCATGTTTTAAACACATTAACAAAATATAGAGGGTAAACACATAATTCTAAAGCACAATACGTCTTTAGATATTTGTAATACAATAATCAACTATTTATTTCCTCAGTCTTTTAAAGTATTGGTTTTTATTTAGCATAAATCTCATTGTTCTTTTTACTGCAACAACCCACATGGTTGATAATGTGAATGTGCCTGTAGCTCTAACTGTTGCATGATACTTCATCATGACATTCACATAGAATTCAGCAATTTCATTATTAGTTATGATGTTGACATAGTTCACAATGATGCCCATTTTCATTGCATCATATTTAGCTATTATCGTAGCCATTGCGGGGGAAAAAAGGTCGGTCAACCTCCTCATCACTACTTTGAGGTTTTAAGTTGAATGAGAATGAGGACTTGGGTTGGAGTAGACCTCTTGAGGTTCCTCTTGACCTTGCTCAAGGTTCTGATCAGTATGCCCTTATGGATCCTTCTCATGTTCCCCTTGATAATCTTCCTCAGGATCCTCTTCAACATCATCTTCAAATAATTCCTCCTCAAAAGGCTCTTCAAATCCTTTCTCAGGATCCTCGTTAGGAATTTGTTCATCCACGTATTCAAAGTACACTGATCTGTAAGACAGTGTTTCAGTGCTATTTGAGATTTCTTGCTCCATTTTTTTTCCAAAAAAAATTTGGAATTATTATTAAGAAAAAATGTTAACAAATCACTAGCTGAACACTGATTTTCGTCAAAAAAACATATCCTGAATTGCCCCACAAAATAGGCAAATAATATATCAAAATGAAAATCTTGAATTTTATGATTTTTATAAACAATCTGTATCTCATTTGGAGGTCACATGCGCCTACACGCGCCCCGAGAAGATTAATTATAGGAAAAATCAAAAAATGGGACAAAACCCAATTCTGACACGCGCCGCCATACTGACCCCGTTTTGGCTCATGCGCTGGACAGTCATTTTTAATGTGTCGTCACAATTCAGAAGAAGCATTCCACGTGACACAAAGACCATGTCGTGTGGCCTCATGTGCAACGTGACGTGCCTGCTTCCTTCTATCATTTAAGATTTAATAATTTATTTTTTTATTATTCACAAGGGTCTTCTATATCAACAGGTAAGGCGCTTGCTCCCTTTCCAGTGGTCGCGTGTTCGAATCCATATAAGGCGTAGTGGCTTTTTTTTTATTTTGGTTGATTTAAATATTTTTATATATTTTTTCTTCTTTCATCTACAAAGTGTGCCACTAGCTTGTGTAGTTAGGCTCAAGGGCTGCACACTAAGGTCGTGGGTTCGAACCCACGCATGATGCTCTCCTCTTGTTTGTTTGGTGCTAAAACAACATCGTTTTTTAGCGTGGGAGAGTCGTTTCGTTAGCCCAAAACAGCGTCGTTCCATCCCTTCTCAGCGGGTCAGGTTAACCTACCCAACCCTATCTGCCCCATTGACCCAGTTGCGCCGCCACTGTTCTTCATCAACCTCCATCCAGGTCTATTCGACCCAATTGGAACAAACGGGTCGGGTCCTCTTCTTCCTTCTTTTCTTCACCGTTCGAAGTCCATTTTTCATGTTCTTAGTGTCTATTTCTTCGTTTCAACGAGCTCTACACAATGGGAGTACTTTTGAAGCCTAGGTATTTATCATTTTCTGGAAAAACATGATGGAACTCTGAGTCATTTTTCCTCCATAACTCCATCATCCGGTGTCAGTTCTTCACATTCTTGGTGTCCACGTTTTCATCTTGAAGAGCTCTACACTATGGACATATTTTCTAAGCCTAAAATGATTATTGTCTGAGAGCCCAGATCTGGATCTCCATTTTTGATTTCATTTTTCGTTGTCCGTTTCGTTTCATTGAGGCATAAGGTATCTACTCGTACATATACATATACTAGATATGCAAAGATAAAATGAAATGAACAAGGCACTATGATGAAGACAAAGAAATCATACATCACAACTATAGATTACACACGAAAACCAAACTTGGAGTGATTTTCATGAAATTCCAAAAAAAACAACATGCACAATGTTTTTCATGAACAGGTTTGCGGAAAAAATTCATGTCTATACAAATAGAAAATTGCCACAGGAACTTAACATGCTCTTATACCACTGAAGGATTTCGGGCGTACCTGTAGATAGATTGAGTATATGCTTCCACAGATACCCACACAAGTTGAGGATCACAAGTCTGGATCCAAAACGTTTCTCACAGCAAATACACCGTCTAGAGAGAAGAGAGATTTCACAGAAGGAGAGGAGAGCGCTTTCTATCTCATATATTTTCTGCGTACATGGGATCCCTTAATAATAAAGAATATGCAACTGCCCAATGCAACTGCTCACAGCTGTTCCCACGTTAATTGCATTTCAAATTCAAACTTTTAGGGAAAATTAAGACTTTGTTCCCACATATTTGCTCATTAATGCTTTTACCCCAAAATGGGTTTTAGGCCTAATCCACTAAGGGTGGCCTATATTCTAACAAACAGTGTCCTTAGACGCAACTCGAGTTAATTTTTATTTTCCCACGTATTTTGATTTAAGGGTAAATTGTATATGTGATGAATTTTGGTTGGTACTTGGTTGTAGGCCAAATTGGGTATCTGACATCTTTAGCCCTAGTAGGTCTTGGTAGGCTGAATCTTTATGTAATCATTTTCTGTGTGAGTGGACAATCAACATGTATTCTTTGAGCAATTTGTAACCTGTAGGGATAGTCTTTACTAGTGCCGGGAATGCGGGCCAGCCCGCGGGTTGGCGGGCTAGGCGGGCCAGCCCGCCAGGTCTCGGGTTGGGATTTCCCAACCCGCAGCCCGCCATGGCGGGTTGGCGGCCAACCTTTTACTTTTTTAAAAAAATAAAAAATAAAATTCTTTTTTCATTTTTTACGCAATTTTTTTATAAGATTGCATATTTATGCTATTCTCTTTCAAATTCTATAAATAAGCGTTTAATAATTTCCTAAAAATAGAATTTAATATTACTTTTATCCTTATAAAAAATATTGGGATGGAAAAAGGGTAAAAATATATAAGATATAATAATTTTAAAAATTAAAAAAATAAAAAGCGGGCCCGCGGGCTGGATCAGCCCGCCTCCCTGGCGGGCTGGCAAATGCCAGCCCGAGCCCGCCAAAAAAAATGGGCTGACGGGTTGGGCCCGTTTTACCGGTACTAGTCTTTACTAGTAAACTCCTTTTGATTGTGGTTTGAGACTCAACTTTTTATCTCCTTTACCGTGGTGAGTGGAGTATCTTGAAATATTTTTAGACTCAAATTTGTTTTAAAAAGGTTCAACATCCTTTTCGTTATGATATTGAAGCAGTCAATACTCTGCTGCCAAGAGACCATGGAGCTGAGAATCCTTTTTGTCATGAGATCAAAGAGACCAGCCAACTGATCTATGGTGAATGGAATGTTGAATGTGCTGATATCTTGGAATGAGAAGCTCCTGTGGAGATGAAACAGACAGTACTTGTTCATGAGGTGTCATTAAGCTGCAAGCCGACATTTTTGCTTGATAAAAAAGACATGCAGGGGAGAGGTTTTCTCCCATTAACTGATGTACTATTTTTTATCCAACTTTACAAGCCTAGGCTTGCCCTTTGTACAAAAACAAAGAATAATAACAGTAATAATAAAATATAAAATAAACCAAAATACAGAGCTATCATACACCAGAATTTTCAAAACTGATTGGCAGCTGCATAGAAGGATCAAGAGTATGGATATGCAAGGCTGTGAATGGAAGTGTGTTGATTTCCTGCAATAGTGTTTTGAATTGGGAAGATCTGCAAGGAATTGGTCACTGGCTTAACAAGTCACTATCCTCTTTGGATTTCCTCTTGTTGCAACATGTGAATGGCATAAACATGCTAGCTAATACAAAGAATGGAGAAGGCTAAGTTTTGAAATTTAAAGTTGTACTGAGGATTTGAATTATTCTTCTATGCTGTTGAGTTATGTGATAGAATCCCAGAAGCATAAAAATAGGAGATTAGTTGTTTGTGTCAGTTTGTTGAATTGTTAAATGGTTGTTAGTGGTGCGTCTGTCCACTAGTAATCACTTAGTCACCCCGTCCATCAAATTAGGAGAGTCAGTTAGCAGTAGTTTCCACCATTGTGTCTATAAATACCCCCTATGTAAGTAGAGTTATGAATGAGAAGATAAATATTGCTCAGAGAGTCTCATGGCTTCTAAACTCAACCGCTAGCGAGATTCTTGCTGAGAGGGAGAGTAGGAGAGTTTAGTAAATTTTCAGATTCTGGGAACTTACCATTTTGAGTAATAATAGAGTACTAGATATCAGGAGATTGTGGATGAAGATAATGGATTAATTTGTTACCATAATTTTAGGATCTATTAGTTTATTTTATGTACGAATAATAAAGAGATATTATTTAAGTTATTAGGATCTAGTATTTTTATTTTAAATATTATTAGGATCTAGTATATTTAAGTTAGAATATCTTAATATATCTTGAATTCAAATATTCAAATATTTGAATAAAGATATTAGGATTATTTTAAATTAATTATTGTAATCTCTTTTCTTATAATAGGCTAGCCTTCCTAAAGCTAGTCATGGAGAAATAATATATCGGTTTCGTTCTCTGTACTTTTAGGAGATTCTCCTGAAGTATTTGGCTAATGAGGATGAGTGGAGTGAGATCATTTCTCTCTTTTCCTTATTAGATTTGGCTTCATTAGTCATGAGTTTAAAATCCTTGCTCATATTTTAATGGGGCTTTTTCTTCCATCCTTTATTAATTTATGGGGTTAGATTCTGACTTCATACTTTAATAAGGACATATTATCCGTTTCTTCCTTTCTACCAATTTAGAATCCTAAAATTTGGTATCAGAGTCGTTCGATCCAACAATGATGTGGGTTTTCAAGGCTACAAATTATTTTCAAGATTATTATATGGAATGTATCATGCATATTTTGTTAAACATCATGCCTCCAATCAGCCTTCTGAGTGAAGCTTCATTGTTAGCGTCTCTTTAACCCAATCCGGCTTCTGGACTTCTAAGGAGCCCAAAGGAACAATTCCCTACACTTCACCTTGAGGACAAGGCGAATTTTCAAGGGGAGAGGAATGATAGAGTACCATATATCAGGAGATTGTGGATAAAGATAATGGATTAATTTGTTACCATAATTTTAGGATCTATTAGTTTATTTTATGTACGAATAATAAAGAGATATTATTTATAAATATCTTGGTTAGTATTTTTATTTTTAAGTATTATTAGGATCTAGTTATTTAAGTTAGAATATCTTAATATATATATATATATTCAAATATTTGAATATAGATATTAGGATTATTTGTAATCTCTTTTCTTATAAATAGTCTAGCTTTCGATTTCGTTCTTTGTACTTTCGGGAGATTCTTCTAAAGTATTTGGCTAGTGAGTATGAGTGGAGCGAGATTCTTTCTCTCTTTTCCTTATTACAGTTGGGCTTCATTAGTCATGAGTTTAAAATCCTTGCTCATATTCTAATGAAGATTTTTCTTCCATCCTTTATTAATTTATGGGATTAGATTCTGACATCATACTTTAATAAGGACCTACCATCTATTTCTTTCTTTCTACTATTTTAGGATCCTAACATTATGCCATATGGTTTTCATTCTTTTTGCATCATAGGTCTTATGATAGGTTGTTCTTTGTTCTCTCTTTACGGGGATTAGTGAGTGTAATACTTTTTTTAATTAATAAAACGGACTTTTTTTGCTTAAAAAACCTTCATCTAAAGAGAAGTGAAAAATTTGATCATTGTAACTTTGGAGGCCGCACTTCAAATTTCCATTTATCTTTATCCCAAAGCACTCACAAGCCACCACTATCCTCTCGCATCCATAATTCCATTGATGGCCAGTTAATGGAAACTTTCAGAGCCCTACACACACATAGAGATTAAAAGCATGTGGAAATTGGAAAGTGATCCACCTGCATCCAATAACAAACAAATTTTATTTACACTTCTAAATCAGCCTAACTAAACCTGAAAAACAGCCACCTCGAAATTGTACACCACAATATCTGCTTATTACACACACCCCCACTAAGTTTTGTGGCTATGCTATACAGCAGAAATTAATGTCAAAATCAGCATTTAGAATGGCTGAAGTTGATATCATTTCCCTCCAGACTTCCACTCCATTATTGCTGATAGAAGTGTGTAATTAGGGATTATCTTCTTATGAGGAAATTCCATATTAGTCATTGGTGATTTGTCGTTCTCCTGAAGCCATGTTTCAATTGCTTTGCGATCATATGTGTATCCATCCGCAGCAACACAAGGATCATTCATCACATCCTGCATGATACAAAACATAACAACTATCTCAAACAACTTTCAAAGAATGGAAAATCAATTATAATTTAAGCCAACCAATCAACTGGACAAAATTTATAAAACCAAGAAAAGTAAAATTGAGGAAAACTAAGAACAAAATCTCTTGCAGCATTTCATTCTCATTTTGATCCTTTACACTTCAAAGTCCACCCAAATTAGTACATATGTAAAACCTTGCTAATAAATCAAGTGAATGGCGCTTATTTTTGTGAAGTGGGATTGTTATATATGCTAATCAAACTAAATAAACATTATCTGAACATTAGGTAACAATTTACCAATGTAGGGACAAGTTTAGATGGATTTTGAATTCAGTAGAAAGGGCCAAATGGATATATATATATATATATTGTTAGGTCACATGTACTTTCCTATTGCAACATAGTCAAATATTGTCAATATTGAACTTTTTGACTACCTGGAGTATTGGGCAAATAAAATGAGTAGGAGGGTTTGATTTAACACCAAGACTGGAACTTTGGCCTCTGTCAGCAACTTCTTTCAATTGTTCCAGTGCAGGAATCACATCATCTAAATTTGGTCGGTCTCTGCGACGGAGTTCTGT
>JANTPZ010122459.1:0-10773 GCA_025593235.1 Vachellia pachyceras | reverse complement strand
CCAAAGTTAAGGGAAAAATCTGGAAAACTGGAAAGTTACCAAATGAACAGTGTATATTCACGGAATTAACTGTATCAATTGGGCAAGTTTTGGAACCAGTGAGTATTTTTCCCTTGTAGATCACTTAGTAAGCTTCAAATAGAATTTTGAACCACTCCATTTTGATTTTTATAGAATTAGTTATGAATTTTCAAATTTGGGCCAGAAATCTGGAAATTGACCAAATGAGCAGTAACACGTTTTTGAAATTTTCAAGTTCACTTCTTTGGTCAATTTGAGTTATCCAAGGCCGTAAAGTGGTTCAATAGTGATCTAATATGAAGATTCTAGGGGAAAATAAGGAGTGTTACACATATCTCTAAGGTGGTTGTCGTGACCTATCAAACCTCCATAGCCATTGTGTTACTTGAGGAGGCTCAACAACATCTTGTGAGTCTTCTTTGTCTTCCATCTGTGGTTCAATGGTATCTTGAGATTCTCGAACTTCTTCAAGATGTAATTTGCTCCCACTGGTCCTTCTAAAGATTAACTCTCTTTTTAGAAAGACAGTTTCGAATAACAAACACTTTGTGTTCGGTGGGATTATAGATGTAGTATCCCTTTATTCCTTGGGATACCCCACAAAAAGGTATTTGGAGGATCTGTTTGATAACTAATCAGAAGCCTGTTGTTTAAGATAGACCTCACATCCCTAAATCTTGAGAAAAGACAAGTTAGGTTTCTTCCCAGTCCATATCTCATATGGTGTCTTTTCAACTGCCTTAAATGGAACATGATTTAGTGTGAACGTAGCTGTTTCCAATGCATGGCCCCAAAAGGAAGGTGGAAGATCTATTTGACTCATCATATATTGAACCCTATCTAATAGATTTCGATTTCTCCTTTCAGAAACTCTATTCCATTGTGGGGTTCCTGGAGGAGTGAGTTGTGAGATTATCCCACAACTCCTAAGGTGGTCAACAAACTCTTGGGTCAAATATTTGCCTCATCGATCAGATCGAATGGCCTTAATTATCTTGCCAAGTTGGTTTTGCACTTCATTTTGGAATATTTTGAACACCTGAAAAGATTCAGCCTGATGTTTCATTAGATAAACATAACTATATATACTGAAATCATCTATAAAAGTAATGAAGTACATGTAACCTCCTCTGATAGGTGTATTTAGTAGTCCACATACATCTATATATATGAGACCCAATTAATTAGTGGCCCTCTCACTACGCCCAATAAAAGGTGCCTTAGTCATCTTTCCTAATAAACAAGATTCACACATGTCGATTAATTGAAAGTCAAATGAGTTAAGAAATTTATCTTGATGGAGTTTAGAAATGTGCTTCTCACTTATGTGTCATAGACGACAATGCCATAAGTAGGTTGGATTCAAATCATTTGATTTAATCCTCTTAGCAGTTATGTTATAGATATTTCCACTTGCGAGATGTTCTATATTTAAAAGGTAATGATCAAGATGCAGATCTCCATCAGTATAAAAATGTCATTACGATAAATAGAACATTTACCATTCCCGGCAATGGAAGTATAACCTTCCTTATTTTTTCTAGATCTTATAGGCAGAGTTTGCAATTCTTCTTGCAATGATCAGGTACGTTGTAGAAGAAGCACACTCCTTCCTTTGGAGGCTTTACCTTATTAGACGTGGACTTAATTTCAGGTTTATTTGGCCATTTGGTCTTCCAGCTAAGCCACTACCCTTTCTTTTACCTTGCCTTTCCTTTTCCTTTCCAACACATGAATGCTAACTGATGCACCTTCAGCAATTTTGTAGGAATGCAAGGCCTTAGTGGTCTAATACCTCTCTTGCCTTGCCTGTTACTATAACATTTCCTTAAAATGAACAATCATCTTATAAGCCTCAATGTTTTCTAGATCTCTTTAGATCTCTGGAACCATGGTGGCAAGCATCAGGAATCCTACGTCCCACAGAGTCATCCTTATGCTTCGTGTAAGCATCAGGAATGGGTCGATCGAGGACATAAACCTTTCTTTCGTGCTTGAGAACAATTCTCAAGTTCCTGAACCAGTCAAGAAAGTTCATTCCATTGAATTTGTCCTTCTCAAGGATTGATCACAGTGATAGTGTAGGGGTATTACTATTGTACATGATTTTACAATTTTAAATATGCAAAGCAGATTAGTAATATCCCACTAAATCAACAGCCCTCAATATGATTAGTGGGCTAAGACCCATATTTCACTTAAATTTAACTCCACTTTGGCAAGACCTTAAATTCAAGTTATTTAGGTAGGTAACCCTTTACCAATTACATCATATGTAACTCTTAGATTTTATGGGATTCGATCATCATATGATCCAGCATGTTTTAATCTCATCTAACGCCTTGAGATCCAAAACCGTTTTGATAATCTCAATTAAGTTAAGACAATAATGAATTATGTGAGTAGCACCATTACTCACGATTGCCTTCCCAAGATAACTCAAATGCATCCACTTTGGTGGAAGCTACAACTGAGGAATCGAGGTTTTGACAATTATTCATTAATTGACGGCATTATGACTTAAGATTGAATTATGATGATTTTTTAAATTAACTGGTTTATATGTACATAACGCAATTTGTATCTCATACAAATATATATACATATATATAATATGCATTGTATGATCTAATCATAAGAAGCATAAAATATGATATAATATTGTTCACCTAACTTATATCATCTCAAACCCATAAGATGACCTCTATAATAAGAAGTGATTAAAGATTGAGAAAATTTACAACCCTTTTGTAAATTTTAATCATCTCAAGCCCATGAGATGACCTTTATAATAAAACTAACTAATAAATGATTTAAGAATGAGATCCCATCTATTATGAAAAGTAACAATATGAGAGATTATAACTCAAACTATGAGAGATAATTTCCCATGATCAAAATGTAATCCATAAACAAATTTAACCACATAATATATTAACGGTTAATTATGTAATTCGCAATTCCTTTTGATACTGTGTTTAATCCATTATGATACCATTTGTAATCCCAAACAAAATTAGACTATGATGCCATTTAATAATTTCGCAAAGAGACATATGGAATTAAGATGATATCCCAAACATTATGAAGAGTAATAATATGAGAGATCATAACACATATACTTTGAGAGATGATTTCCCATATAATACTTGAAGGCATCACCTTTTCCATATACTTCATATCTCTCTGCATATAATACTTGAAAGTGATCTAATATGATGTTTATAGGGGAAAATAAGGAGTGTTACATATAGCGGGTCGGTCCAGCACCTTGTACTCTTACAAGTGCCTATGACTTTAATTTGTATCTCCATACCTTATCAAAGTCAAACCGGTCTTACTTTATCTTTGTTCTCACATAGATAACAGACCAGGGACATTTAGGATAATATTCATAATTTGCTAATGGATGTAATTATCATAATAAACATGCAAAAGTTATGATAATTAAATGGAGAAAATACTTTAAAATAAATAATGTATGAGGTCCAATGATTGGCCCCTAGGGCACAATTTCCAACATAACTTACCCTTAGTCTTTCTAGTCCATTGGTTTCCTCTCTTCCTATAATTTCTTTCTCTAGGCCTTATCTCATCTCATAGCTATTGGTTTGGCCTCTATTTCAATTTATAGAAAAGGGTGGATATAACATTCTCAAACATCTTTTTCCCTCAGTCTCAGTCATACATCTCAATCTGACCTCAGTATATGGGTTTTCCTTTGTACTGGGTAATAGTAAAGTTCAGTTCTTACAATAGAGTAAGACATTATTGGTAGACAGCCCATTTAGACCAATAATTACATCAATATCATGTAAAAGCAAACATATAAGTCAATTGTAGCGTTACAATGCTTATACTGGACTATGAAATTTAGACATACACAACAGGTGACAACTTTATACTAGTAGGGGTAGACACGGTCATATCATATGGTAATGTATCTATGGTCACACCTAGACGCTCAGCACAGTTGTATGATATAAATGAATGGCTTGTGCCTGTATCAAATATTCCATGTACAAGATAATTGTTTATATTAATAGTATCTTGAATCATTCAGGTGACTTACGAGCCTCTTCTTGGTTGATGGGAAAAACTCTTCCTGAGCTTTATGGTCTGGACCTTTCAGTCATCTGGTTGCAGCCTATAGCAAAATGTCTAGGCTATCCACATGTGTAGCAAACATTCTGACCTGCTATATAAGGTCTATCTCCGTGGATCTTGCCACACACACTGTAAGGCTTAATAGGCTGGCTACACTGGAAGGTACATCTCCTTCCCTGATTCTTGAATACTCTTTTTAAAGGTCTCTTGTTTCTCTTACTACCTGAGGACCTACCTAATCCTATTTTGAAAGGTCTCCTCTTTTGAAAGGTCTCTTATTCTTTAGAAATTTTGGAAATTCATAACTTGATGTAGAAAACTACAATTGACGTGATTCAAGTCTCTATTTAAAGATCTTCCAATCCTTTATCCATAAAAAATAATAACCAGTCACATATTAGGCACAAAAATACACAATTCGAACACAAAGACTAATGTTCATCTGATAAAAACTGGTTTCCCTGCCTCAACTTTAAAAATTCATAACTTTCATTGTACACATCTAATTAATGTGTTCTAGTACTCATTTTAAAGCTTGAGATGTGTATTAAGTGATCCTAAAATTTAGTGGGCAGAAGAGACCATTTGACTTAGTTTAGGTTTACCCAAACATCATTGCTCAAATCTGTAACTGTTTTGACTTTTGTGCCTAATGCTTCCAAGATTTGTGTTTCACTTGTAACCTATACAATTTTTGCTTCTAAACACATTGAAACCATAAAAATAGACAAATTCTCACTCATATCATACCCTGTTTAGACCAAGATCTCCTCACATCTAACCACAATACACAATCAACTTCCAATCCTCACCAAAACATGTTAAACTCTTACTCTATCATACACAAACCACTGCCATTTCTATGATCTTAACATCATTAAAATACCAAGAACACATCTTAACCAAATCAAGGCAGCCATTAGAAAATCATGAAAACCTAACTAAATGCCAAAATATTTGGTTCCAATCAAAGCCCATACTCACCTCTTTCCTTTTGTAGAGCTTGTTCTTGATTCTTCTAACTCTACACTTCTTGGACAGCACCAAACTCCTCTCTTCAGAAAACTAAAAACATAGAAATGTTGCTCTTGATGAGAGGAACAAGTTTTATGAAGGCACTTTAAGCTAGAAATGGGGTTTTGGGGGGTGATTAGCTTGAAGACTTCTTTCTCTCTCCTTGCTCTCTCAAAACTGACTTTGGAAGATTGAAGATGGTCTAAAATTTGGCTCTCTCTTTCCTTTCCTTTCTGATAAAAAATGCAGCAGCAAGAGGGATATTTTGGGTGGTTAAAAGATATATTTAATTAAATCAAGTTTTGCTTTAAATCCACCAATGATAAACAACCACATATACCCTTACTTTTTCCTTTTTCTTATTGACTTATGCAGAAACTCTCTTACTTATTTCAAATCCAATTGCACATACTCATCGATCATATTTTGGGCTCAAATTGGGCTCTTGGGCGATATTAGTGTGCTTGACCAATTGCCCTCTAAAATGGATCCAAGAAGAGAGAGAAAAAAATATAGGTTTAAGGGATAACTATATCATAATTTCAATCAATTAGATTTTGCTCAAATTTATATTTTAATCATCCTTAATCTTAGTCCATTAGAAAAACTTATTCCCCTCATAAAATATCCCATCATTTTGATACTTAAATTAATCTTTCAAAATTTGGGATATTACAATTCCTCCTCCGTAAAATAAACTTCATCCTCAAAATTTAGAGTGCATACCTTAGGACATAAATTCTGGATACTGCCTCTTTATATCTTCTTCTGATTCCCAAGTTACTTCTTTAGGAGATAACCCCTTCCAAACTACCTTCATGAATGGTATACTTTCGTATCTGAGGCGTCTTTCTCTTCAATCAATGATCCTTTCTGGTTTTACTTCATAAGTAAGATCATACTGCACATCGATATCTTCATGTTCTATAACATGTTTTTGGTCCAGCTGGTATTTCTTGAGTTACGAAACATGGAAGATATTATGAAGCTTGCTCAGATTCGGAGGTAAAGCTATATGATATGCCACCGGTCCAACTCTTGCCAAAATCTCAAAAGGTCCAACATACTTGGGGCTCAACTTTCTTGCCTTCATTGATTGGCCAATGCTTGTTGTTGGTGAGATTTTCAAGAACACATGTTCTCCAACATTAAACTCCAATGGCCTTCTTCCTTTTCTGCATAACTCTTCTGTCTACTATTCAGCTAACAACCTCTTTTTTATAATTTTGATCTGTTTAGAGGTTTGATCAACTAAATTAGGGCCATACAGCTTTCTTTCAGCTAGCTTGATCCAACAAAGAGGAGATCTACATTCTCTCCCATATAATGCTTCGAATGGGGCCATTTAAATACTTGCATGATAGCTGTTATTATAATCAAACTCAGCAAGTGGTAGGAAATGATCCCAACTCTTCTTGAAATCTAAGACACAAGCTCGCAACATATCTTCAAGTGTTTGTATAGTTCTTTATGTCTGACCATCAATCTGAGGATGGTATGTTGTACTAAATTTCAATTGAGTACCCAAGGCTTCTTGTAAAGATCTCCAAAATTTTAAAGTAAATCATGGGTCTCTATATGATATAATGTTGTTTGGCACCCCTGAAGTCTAACTATCTCTTTTAGATACACTCTTGCCAGCTTCTCCACAGTATAATTAGCTCTAATTGCAATAAAATGGGCAGATTTAGTTAATCGGTCAACAATCACCCATATTGCATCAACCCTGAGGTTGCTTTAGGTAAGCCCGTAATAAAATCCATAGTCACACTGATTGAGCTTTATTTATACCACCTTTATACTTGAATTTCTAGAGTTTTTAATTCAATTTTAGCCTTCCATTACCCTTTCTTGTGCTTAATTGGAGATTTACAGTTGTTGATATGGATTAGTGTGATTTTAGGTGCATCTGCCATGAATAATGAAATAATTGTGCTTAAATTCCATCATGAGCAAATGATACTTCAAATATTTGCTATTTCATTTCAGGAACTCTGAACAAGATAATGTGAAGATAGCTCTGGGAAAGTTCACCGCGGTGCAATCTATAGTTCGCCACGGCCAAAGTTCAATCAAGCGAGCAAAGAACTCTCAGGAGAGGTTCACCGCGACAAAACTTCATGTTCTTCACAACTAATATCGCGCATCAGCACCAAATTATGCTCCAAATAGAAAATAACCCGACCCACTTCTTTGGATCCGACCCTGGACGGTTAATATAACCTAATTAGGGTAAGTTTTGAAAGGAAGAAGGCAGGAGGAGGCAGAAAACCATTCCATTCCCACTTTCTCTACTCATCAAAACCCTACTACCATCCATTTCATCCCCAATCATCATGATGCTTCAATCTTCCATTCGGAGCCCGATTCCGCACCATATGAGTAGCTGATCATCTCCCTTCCTCTTGGAGATGAAGATAGCATGAGTTTGAAGTGTCGAAAGGGGAGTACTGGTTTTCAATCTGCATTTATAATATGGATTACATAGTTTCTGAGTTAGGACTTGTAGTTTGTATGTAAATGCTTGTTCTCAGTTGAGCCAAACTTGGATTATTTGTGTACTTGTTTTGTGTTTGACGTGGTAGGATGAAGTCTCATTTCTACCTATTCAATGAAATCATTATTGTTCTCTTCTATCTTCCTAGTTGTGCTTGATTTTAGAGACAATATTGTGTTGAGTTGGATTTTTCACTCTGCGAATTCCGTACACACACTAAGTGTTTTTAAAGGGTTTCATGGAATGGAGTTCATTACATGGAATTCATGAACCAGCGAGTTGTTGGGGTTTTCATTATGAAGCTTGGTGCGAAAACTAATACTTTCCCTAATCTTTTGCATAGTTTGTTTCATTTTCAAGAGGAACTTCATTATCCATACTTTACACTCAAATTTTTTGATCCATTTTCAAGGGCTAGACAATGACAAAGTTTTATAAACTGCGGTTTAGAGACGGATCAAAAAGTGGCGTCGTTGCCAGGGAGTTAAGTGCCAAGTTGCTAGATTGTGCATTTTGTTTGCTTGTTTTGAATTTGTCTTTGTTTTATCTTTGCATTTGTTCATAGTAAAGGTTTAACTTGTTCATATTATAGCATTGCATTTTTAGGGAACATAGTTGGATTCACTAGATATCATTTGCATCCTGCATAATTTTTGCACTTTCGTCGTGACCAATTTCTATTTTCGCCACGGCATACATGAATTTCACAGAGAAACACCTTCTCGGGTATAGTGCGCCACGACTAAAGTTGAGTTTTGCCGTGGCGTAACTTGCATTTTTAATGAGATTTCTCTCGGGTGTACTTCCCTGCGGCCAAAATCTGAATTTTCACCTGTTTTACCATCTCGGGTATTGTTTGCCGTGACGCAATATTACTTTAGGCGCGACCGAAATTTCTTTTTCACACTTCATTCACTCATTTCATTTACTTTTTCAATACATATATACACTTCAATCATACTTATCTTTCATACATACACATTAACACACTTACACATATCCATTCCATTCATTTTTGAAGTGTGCTTTAAGTTGTTTGAGTTTGCTCCTGCCTTGATTTTTTCTTTGTATGCCCAAAAAGAATTAGCTAGAACCTTACAATCCCAAGATTGAGAGAACATTGAGGGAGAGATGTAAGGCTCACTAACAAAAAGAGAAAGGCAAGGTAGTTAGAGAATTAGGTATAGAAGTAGGAGAGTCTAGTGTAGAGAAAGTAGTGAGTTTAGGACATCCTCTGAGAGAAAACATAATGGCTGATAATCAACCTAACCCCTGAAACCAAAACATAAATGAAAATCAACAGGGGAATGGCAATAGAAGAAATAGTGAAGAGGAAAAAGAATGGGGGAAAATAATGGAAATAATAGAAGAAGGACTATTAGGGAAGCCACAACCTCTGATGTGAATTATGATCCATTTACTTTTGCTTGCCTAATTATGATGTTAATTTCAAAATTAAAGGATTACTGATTAATTCTCTTCCTAAATTTCATGGCTTGCCAGGAGAGGATCCATACATCCATTTGCAATCATTATCAATGATATGCCAGACAATGAAACCAGTTGGAGCCTCGCTTGACCAAATTCTGTGGAAGGTGTTCCTCCTATCACTGGAAGGAAAGGCAAGAGAATGGTCATGAGTCTTCCAAGGAATGTGGCCAATGCATATCAGAGTTGGGGTAACCTAAGGAAAGCATTCTTGGAAAAGTATTTCCCAGCATCAAGAACATCATCCATGAGAAAGGATATCTATTCCGCATGACAAGAGTATGATGAGTCATTGTATGACTACTGGAATAGATTTCAAGATCTTCTTTCCTGATGCCCTCACCATCAAATACCTTATGAGCAATTGGTTCAGTATTTTTATGATGGGTTGAAGAGTCAAGAAAAAGGAATGTTAGATGCAGCTGCTAGAGGATCATTGATAGACTTGACTACCGAAGAAGCTTGGGATCTTATCAAGAAGATGGCTTTGAACCATCAACAATATAGTGTGAGAGAGACTAGGGTTGCCCACGAAATTGGAACATCAAGTGCTCATAACAAAAGAATGGACACCCTAGAATCGAAGGTCGATTCGTTGGAAAGTAAAGTCACATCCCAATTGTCTCTAATCACTGCTAAGTTGAAGAGCTTGAATGCAAATAAATCCCAGCCATCATTGGATTTAGCTGCTCCAAGTTGCAAAACGTGTGGGTTAGGAATGCATATATCAAGTGTGTGCCCAAGCCGATTTGAAGATGTTTTAGTAATGTACCAAGGGAGACCAAACCAGAAATGGGATCCCTATTCCAATACATACAATGAGGGGTGGAGATCAAACCCGAAGTTTAGTTGGAGGGGTGAAGAAGCCAGTGGTCAAAGATTTCAAAGAAATAGAGGAGTTGGGCCATCTAGCTCCAACATTCAAACTAATCAACAAGCTTGAGTATACCACCAAAGGAAGATACAAATCAGCTTCTTCAAAATATGCTTATGTTACTCAAGGAAGAGAAGGTTTATATAGCTAACCAGTTCAATTCATTAGCCTCATTTATTCAAAAGGATTCCTCAAAGAATGACACAAGGTATGCCTCTTTGGAGAAGAGGATGGAGCAATGGGAAATAAAAGCAGAAAATTTAAACTCCTTTGTCACCCAACTCTCTAACAACATGAGTGAACAACAAGAAAGGAGTAGTGGCTCCATACCTTCGAATACCGTCATTAATCCCAAGGGATTAAATGCAATAAATTTGAGGAGTGTGAAGCAAGTGAAGTTTAAGGATGAGGAAGAAGAGGAGAAAGAAGAAGAGGCGAGTGAATATGAAGGATTGTTGATTGAGTTTTAATTATGTTAGTTTTCCTCTTGAATTTCCAGAGTCATAGAGTCAATTTTGGCCCATTCATGACCTTTTTGTGATTAAATGTGATTAGGAGTTGTTGAGTTGGACTAATGTAATTTTGGGGTCATATGCCATGAATAATGATACATTCATGCCTAAATTCCTTCATGAGCAAATGATACTGCCAAAGTTTGTTATTTCATTTCAGGAATTCCGTGCAAAAGGGCAAGGACAGCAACTCTGGGTATTTTCGCCGCGGCGTAAAATTAGTTCGCCGCGGCCAAAGTTCAAGTAACAGACGGAGAACT
>JANTPZ010122455.1:589-15185 GCA_025593235.1 Vachellia pachyceras | reverse complement strand
CCGTGTGGAGATGATGGAGTTTCTGATCTTCAAGGATGGGAAGGACTTCAGTGAAAGCAGAGAAGAAGCTGTTGGAGTGCAGCAGAAATCCAAAAATTAATTGTTAAATCATTATTAAAGTCATTAAGGTATATCATACCATCATAGTAGATTCATCTGGTCAATTATCTTTAATTCATCTTTCATGAACAGAACTATTCTTTAGAGGAAGATTACATAAAAGGTTGCAGACAAGGTTTTCAGCAACATCGATAATGTGCTGCGGCTATTTTCTTGAAGCCTTACAGAATATTACCCATTATTCCTGTGTCTACACATGTTCTTAGCACCAAACATATATAAATGCAAACAGGAGTACAACATCCTGTCTAATGTTCTTAACAACATTGTATTGCCAGTACCAACATTGAGAAAACCCTGTTGCTAAATGTCATTTTGTAGAAAATGTACATTTACCTTTGCAGCAAAAAGTGGTTCATAGATGCGCAATCTAAAAACTATAAAATCTCAGGAAAAAAGTGGATGTATATTGTGCCAGATACTAATGTTGAGCACAATATAACATCTCAAATTTCATTAATATGCATATAATTCTGTTACAGTGTGGATATAGTATTGGATCCCATATCCAAGTCAGTTGGCTTCGTAGCTTGAATGTCTTATATTCTTTGTAGCAATAATAACCTGACTCACCTCAGAAGAGAACCAAGGGAAGTGGAACTGCAAAGCAATACAGCTACAGAGTATGCAGTTCAAAAGTCAAAGTACAAAGAACATTAGCTTTAAAAACATATATTTAGAAGTTGTAAATTGGTGTCCAGGAAAAAGTAATCTGCGTCCTGAGGGCCAGATACAGTATTATTCTAAACCTCAGGATGTAGATTACCTGATCCTGACCCAATGCTCACTCTTCCAGTAAAATTGAGACAATTGAAGTAGAAGAGAGAAGGGGAAAAAACAAATAATTATGAGTGCATCCCATATCTAAGATGGGAGGGATTTATAATCGTTCTAAAAGTTACTGGTATATTTTTGAGATGTTGACTTGACGTTAGGGGCTCAGCGAATATATACTGTTATTTCTACCCAAAAAAGGAAAAAAATGTTCTCTCTATGATGAAGGATCGTCCACAACTTCACGTTCTTCTTTAGCCAATCATCTGGAAGGGCCTGTCCTTCTATAAAATTAAAGGTATTTTTTTGACTGCTTTTTTAAAAGGATGGCTAGATGCTAAGATCTTCTTCATTCTGATGAAATATTTATTCCAGATTATCTCATACATTCATGAATGGTAGCAGCGTTTCAGTGTGTTTACTACTCTGAGATTTAAGAATCTAAAGCTTTATTTCAAACTCTTCCTTGTGGAATTGTCTAGCTATCTCTCCCCAAAAGATGATGATGCCTGAAAAAGAAAGACACCCCATTTGTTCATAGGCCTATGTTGCAGCATGACAAAATTTGAAGTATCTAGTAATAACATAAACAATTACATCGTGTAACACAGATTTATTTCTTTTTAAAAAATTTCTGTGCTTCAGAAGGTAGCATCAACAGAGGCAAGGAGGATGCAAATTGGTTAGGGTAGTAGAAAACAGAACACCTTGCCTTGTTATTTCTGGTTTAATGTTAATGTAGGAGTCATCTTAGCTTGAAAAACGAATCAATCATATGGACCATATTATCGTTTTCTCTTGCTTGCACTTTCAGTTTTTCACATAGGAATAGATGCAATTGGTTTTGTGCCACAAGGGTTTCATCAGCTTGCTTGGTGATGGTAACCAACAAAAGATCTTCTTAGCTTCTTGGTCACACTTGTTATCGGTTGTTGTACGATTAAATGAAGAATAAATCATAAACTCGTCTTGCAGATCCCCATTTATTCGTGAGAATTTCATTTACAAGAACACACTTTAAAATAATAGTATGTGTAAAAGAGTTTCTACTTTCTACTCTCTTTCTTGACTTGTTTCTAATGTTAAATTTCAATGGATTTGATAGCTTTCATAGAATGAGATTGAAGATATTTCTCCCTATTAAGTAGGGGCGTTTAGCGTGGGATAATGTTTAAGCATATGGATCCCAAATAAGATTACATATATTCTTGGCTTAATACCACTGTTAAATTACTCTTTACATTTTCATCAAATTTTGGTTTTACTCTTTATAGTTTCAAATCTTGGTTTTTAATCCCTATAGTTTAATAAAGGTTTGGTTAACTTTACTTAATGCTTTATATCAAAATTAAAACTCGTTAAAAGCATAGGAATAAAAACTAAATTGATCAAACAGTAAGGACCAACAATGATATTAACCATATTTTTTATGTGGAAATGGATACAGCCTAACAAAAGAAAGAAAGAAAGAAAGAAAGAAAGAAGGCTGATCTGTATTCTGTAAATAGATTGGCTTTAAGTGTTAGTCTTCACCATTCAAATTAAGATCACAGTTGTCAATTACTTTTGTTTTTAAGAGCATGTACTGACTATAACTGAGGAACATGATGAAGTTATTCTTGAAGTGGATAGATAGATTCCCAATTTGTTGGTGAAAAGCATGAGAGAATATTTAGGCATAAATTAAAAGAACACGGTTGGCCTGTTGCAGGAGAGGACCATTTCTCAGCAAAGTAAAGCAAATTTGTGGCTTCAAACATCGCCCACCTTTTATTGAAGCCTGATCAAGTTGAACGCACTATGTACCTTTGAAAGCTTCGTGCAATATCTTTGTTCACTTTGTAGTTTTCATGCTGCCTTTTTTGAATAAAAATATGTGATGTTTAATATTATCGAATCATATTCAAATATTATCAGTAAGAAATAATTTTCCCAACATGATTTTTTTACCCATATAGCATTCTAATCCTCAATGGCCTCACTTATTAAGAAAATTGATTTTTGTTAGTCGTCCCAATTATTTTGGTATTTCTCATATCATAACAATTATTTCTTAAAAATGTATGAATCAATTTTTGAAGAAATATTTAGATTATTACGTGCAACATTATCATTAGATATTATGGTAAGGTCCCAGAGAAGTGACAGTGTTGTGGACCATGAGATCCTAAGTATATATGATCGCAATCATGTTACGTTATCTTAGGTCACATGAAATGAAATGATGTGAATCCAAACCAATGAATTCTAATGATTCCATCCTCACAAAGAAAAAGGAATGAGTGCTTATATACTCGGTTTATAATGTTATTAATATTAACATCTTTACATGTAGATCATGAAGTAATAGTTTCAGTTTATCAAACATTTTCAAATATTCAACTTCTTATATGTTTTTATATTTAAATTACATAATAACAATCAAATATGAATGTATATCATCATAAGCCAACAGGATCCTCTTCAAAACGACAAACTTTTGACTGCCATATTTTTCCCTTGGGGGGCCAATTTATACATTAAAGGAGGCAGGGTTATTTAAACGTTCCATAAGTGTATTTATATAATGCGAGAATACATTTTAATTAATTTATACATTATTATGGCCAAGCTAGATTTGCACACTGTCCTTTGAAATATCAAGCCAGCTTGCATATGTATAATTGTGTATGGCTAACAAATAATCAATAAGCATTTATTTTACTAAGAATTTTAGTTGAATCATTAGCAAAATGGAGTTGCTTTGGAAAAATCATTTGCTTATTTTTCTTTTTCTTTTTTATTTTTAATAAAGGGAGTCTCAATGCAAATTAAAGTGACGATTTCATTTGGTCCATAGTAACGAGCAAATGGCCATATATAAACCACACAGATCGGAAGAACCTTGTTATTGCTGATAATCTTTCTAAGCATCCCACAGCGTATGGAGGCTAATCTTTAAACAACAAACAAATATTTGCCACAAAAGTTTTCTTTTATTGGTGGCATTGTTATCTCTACATCTTCTATATATAGTTTGAGTGTCCAACTCAATTATTAATGCAAATTAAAGAGAAGGTTTTATTTGTTCCTTATAGACTAACAAGTGGTCATATATAAACCACAGATCAATAGGAAGAACCTTGTTACTGCTGATTATCTTGTTAAGACTCCCACTGCATGGAAGCTAATCTTTACATTCTTGATTAGTCTTCACTTATCAGTCAAGAGGTGGAGTTTGATGAGGGATAGTAGATCACTAGTTGATGTAAGCAGGTTTCTCATAACTGAATGAAATACAATATTTTTACTAAAAAGTAGAAGGGTTTTCACCCTAACCCCACCCCCCCCCCCCAAAAAAAAAGGAAGGAGAAGAAGGTGAGGGTGGTGGGATGAGGAAAGAGACAAATTTGAAGCACTTGTGTTGTGCGTAAAAGATTGGAACAACACACAAATGTTTGCCACAAAAGCTTCCTTTATAGGTGGCGTTGTTATCACTACATTTTCTATATATGGGTTGATTGTCCACCCCAATTATGCAATGGGACAAAAATAGCTTACATGAGCCTCTTTTTAGCCATTAGGCTTAATTAAATACCTTTTGATTGGGGGAGGATAAGTATGGAGCATAATTTAATAATATGTAAATTGGAATGAAAAGCATATGGTGCAAAATTGGATTCAAGGCATATTCAAGGCCTCATCACACTCCAATTTAAATTTGCATCCATCATTGATGGTATATTAGATTCCAGAGTATGGTTGCTAAGAAAATTGTTCTTTAATTGTGGGAGAGTAAGGGCCATAAGATAGCGCCACAATTTTTTTTAATGGAACTTTTGTTTATTTTAAAATTAAGTTAATATTACTGAATCCGGAAATTCCTTCTAAATAATATCACTGATTTTTTTTAATCTAGAGACAATGTACGTAGTAATTTTTGCGTTTTATTTCAGAGTTCTCCTGCAGTTATATCTTGGATTTTCTTTTTTTTATCCTTTATATAACTTTCTACACAAAGCTATTCTCACATTACTTTAATTTGATTAAAACTATATGCTTTTGATAAATACCTACAGCTTTTCACACACTAAGTGTACATTACATCATTTATACACTTGACAAGCTAAATTATATAGAAGGAAGAAACTATCCTTTTGTCTAAAGAATCGAGCCTTAACGGCTTGCAATTTGGCAGCATGCAGCTCATGCCCAAGATTAATGATCTGCATTGAACTTGTGTGGACATAGAAGTTGATCGGTGGAAGCCTGGAAGAACCAAAAAAATGAAAATTCATACAAATCCCCAGATTAATTAATTCCCAGAAGCTCGGTACGTAATTGGTGGTAAGGAGGAGGTAATCTGCATCCCAAGGACTAGAAACAACCGAACAATGAATCATTCACTATTGTCCTACACCTCATAATGCAGATTACCCATTCCTAAACCAACACCTATTCGAATGAAGATTACGAAACTTCTGAGATCTTCAAGAATATTGGAAGAAGAAGCTATATATTTACCAGCTCTAGATATATGGAATTTCTGAAGAAAAGCTACAACTTCTGAATATATTGGTGGTAAGGAAGAGGTAATCTGCATCCCAAGGACTAGCTACAATATGATAAATATTATTGTCCTAAACCTCAGGATGCAGATTACCCGATCCTAGCCCAATGTGTAACAAACAATCAATCCTTGATGAGAAGTTGACGCTTATAGAAGCTCACCAGTATCAGAAATTTATAGTGTTTTTGAATATAGGGGTCCACAGGGGAAAGCTAATTAAGATGCTCTATAGATAGATAGATATCAAGAACCTGTTTCTCTGATTCATTTCTTGGTTTAACAAATCATTTGTGGGGTATATAGCCATCGATCTCATTATTCCGTAGAGTATGTGTATTCTTTCTTTATTCATTTCAAAAGGGCAACGATAAAATATTTTCTTTTAATCTGATGTAAAGATTCATTCTTCACAGGTCATATTGACAATGCAGTAATGGATAGCTATGTAAAAATTTCAGAATAAATCATTGAAGTGCCACGTGGAACTTCTAGCTTGACCAGCTCGCGCTATTGTTTCTACTCTGGCATATATATAAAGATGAATATGAAATGAAAGAAAATGAAATCAAGGGTCCCCATACACACACACACTTGCTTTTAATTAGGACTATAGTAGCAGCTCATTCTCATTATATTCCCCAATCATTATTTTGATTGCAAGTATATCTTTAAAGCACGCTGACAATTATTGCATTGAGAACCTTGAACCATTGGGTGATTATATTATTATAGGTTAAAATTAAGGAAAACTTCAAATCATTATGAATGAATGAATGAATGGTATTAATTTACAGTAATTGGTCATTACAATTTTACAGTCTTGGTGATAATAGTTAGAGTTAGAATGAAACGTCTTCAAGAAATTTCTGTTAGGTTGGTAAGTTATAATCTCCCATTCTCTTGAAGTTATTAGTAATACTTGGAGTACTTGCGAAGCTCATATTATCTTAGGCGAAAGTACTGCAGATATATATATATATATATATATTAGAATTGTGGGATATATATTGATTAGGTTAATTATTTAATTGTGGGATATTTATGGGCCAGCAAGTGTATTTTTAATTGTTATTACCTCTTCATTAAGATGCAAATTAGCTTGAATCTATCCTCATAACGGGACAAAGTAAAAGTTAAATAGCCAAACTAATCAAGCTAAAATCAGAGAAACTGTGTACTTCCTACATATATATCCTGACCATTTATGTGAGATAGAAAGAGAAGTGCAATGTTTGTTGATTGTTAAAACGGAAAGCAGTCTAGTCAATACTTCCTAAATATATAGACCTCGTTTGTAGCTAAAAATGCAGTACAAATGAGGTATTCAAGATCGGAGCGGGTAATATTAATTACTTTCCTTAGAACATAAGCATTAGCATTCTGCAAAATACTGCAAGAAGTCGATCTCGTATAGTATATAGCTCTCGTGGTAATTAAGAGTCCTAGTGGTGCCAGGAATTTGCTTTATTTGTTCGAAACAAGTGTGATTGGGACCAAATTATGGTCCTCTGAAGTACCTCTACTTTGGTATACCAATGCAAGCACGTCTCCTACTATATATATACCCTTTCAATTTCAGTTCAAGAATATAATTCTTATATATGGTCCTTAAGTTCATTAAAAAGGTCCCATATTGCATTAAAATAGACTAGGTTCTTGTTCCTGCACCGGATAATTAACTACTCCTATAGAAATCCACAACATATATTTTCCCCATGAATCATTATTATTGAAGTGTTTCTGTGAAGCTAACTGATCTTCACGTGAAGAACAGAATGTTCGAACTAGCTAGGAAGATGCAAAGAAAGGGAAGATATATAGCAAGTCCCTATGCTTCGTTTCCACCGCACGGTTATATATCATTCAAGATTAAGCTAAAACTAAAAGCAAGCATCGTTAAGCTTTTGTGCATGGAAAAAATGTCTTATAAATATATTTATAGAAAAAAATCCACGTGGAACAAGAGACCGATCGAGGACTCCACCAAAGTTATATCAAAGAGTAAAAGGACTCCACCAAAGTTATATCAAAGAGTATAAGGACTCCACCAAAGTTATATCATACAAAATGAATTCATATCATGCATCAACTCAAACCTTCAACAATAATCATTCTTCTAAATAATCTACATTTATATATTCTTCTTCGATGCATTTGGTTGAATATTGCTTCCTCTTGGAAGAGTGAGTATTAGGTCAGGGATCGATAATCTGCATCCTTAGGTTTAGAACAATATGGTTTTGCTCAATTTGAGTCTAGCCCTCAAGATGCAGATTACCTCTTCCTTACACCAATTTAATATCCATTCCATGAGATTCTCCTTTTTACTTCGTGCTCTAAAGGTATTTGCATTATCGTTACTACTAGTGTTGTTATCATGATCATCTCAGCCCCATACTAGCAAGACGTACGGCGGAAGGGAAGAGAATATTTGGTCTAGTAGCTCCTCTTAATTTATTTCTAATCCAAACCTTTGATTTTGCTTGAAGGTTGAATTAGTTAAGATGATTAGTGTTTATCATTATATTACTAGATGGTCCTAAAATCTTATATAAAAGGTCATAATATAATTCATGGGTTAATGTGTGAAGGATGTGGATGAAATCATAAATTAAAAGAGAGGATAACATGGATCTATTTCAAAAGAAAAGAGTGACTTAGATTAATCCCTAGAGTTTAACCCCCAAAAGATAAATTATTCATTGTTGTAATGATTTTAATACATCTAGCTTGTATTCATGCAATGAATCAAGGATTCGTGGTTTGTTTCTTTGTGGTTTATGGGTTAGTTAACAAATTCTTTTTCATTCTTCTCCTTTCCAAACCTACTTATATGGAGATGCTAGCTTACCACCGTTACCTTAATTATTTAATTTATCTAAAACTTTTTTGGTGCAATTTATCCAGTACAAGACTATCATCCTCTTCAACTTAGAATTTCAATAATCTCATTCTCAAATCCTCAATACTTATTGTTGGGCTTGGGGAAGGATTAAATTAAAGTCTGACGATATTTAATGGGCTTTCTTTCTCACTATATAAAAATCCGAAGCTCAGAAAAATTTCCCTATTGGACCAAGTCATTTTGGGACAAGTGGACTATTATTCATGACGAAGAGGAGTTTCAAAGGAATAATTCCAAATTCTAGCAGAATAGAGATAGATTCCAAATTTAAAATCGGAACACTATTTAATTAATTATTGGAGAATCCAATTAGAGATTCCCGCTCCTATTGGAGAACTAATCAACCTCCTGATATTCGAAGACTCAAGATATATTTTTTTAACAGTAATAGTAGTAATGATCTCTCTCTTTTCGAAAGACAATTATTTTAGGCCGAAATCATTGGAAGACAGTTGAGTGTACCCTCCAATTTGTTAACTTTGCCCGGAACCTGAAATGTTGTGCTTGTTTGGAAAAGTTTATTTACTCCCCAAAAGTACGTTCAACAGTGTTTTTCCGTAAAACAAGATAATCTTCTCCATATATTTACTTCGGCTTACGTAAAAGTACTTCTCTACCGCGTTCCTAAACGGACACGTTATCTAATTGGTAAAAGTTACTTTTAACTGTTTCTTCATATATAGTATGTTTAAGGAGTAATGACATCATATAGCCCAAGGGATCATCAAGACGGAAGCTAGGGATTGGGATCCTGAAATGTTTTCTAATGATTCGGTAAGTGCAGAAAATCACAGATTATATGAAGACTAGTGTGTATATTCAGTTTAACTAAGACCCGTCAATTATACGAGAAATAGTAGCTTTGAATTTGACATGGGACTTGGTATATATTCTAATAACGGATAACTTGTTATTAATCAGATTGAAAAGGAAATGAGTTCGAAATAATCGCAAAAATTAATTTAGACAGCAACGTATTACAATTTCAAAAAAAGAAAGAAAGAAAGGAAACAAATCAGTCCTGTCATATGTTGAACTATCAAGAGTAACTCTTATCTTATTTATTCAGAAATAAAAAATGAAATAGTCCTTGGGCCATAAAAAATTCATTTCCTTTTTTGAATGAAGACTCTCGAAAGGCTTACATTATCATTCCTTCCTCTTTTTTACTTCTCTTTTATCAGCAGAGAATCATATATAGATGCAGTCTGTGCTTTAATTAATGAAGTGAATATGGATGGATGTATGTACGTACGTACGCATGCATGTACGCACGCACGCATGGTTGGTATGCAATAGTAGAGAACTATTGAAACCAACAATAGTATATAGCCTACATTTATACACATCCTATCCAAAATATTGACCTCATTTATAGTACAAATTACATTACAAATAGGCTTTTATATTTAAAATTAGATGTAGTACTAATTTTACGTATTGACAAGTAATCCACCGGAATATTTCTCTTCATATATGTTTTTACATACGGCAAGTTTATCTCACATCCTGTCGCAGTGTTGTCCCGGTTGGGACAAGACAAAGACACCTTAAAAAAACAAGAAGAAGATCGCATGCTTCACTTTGAATTTAATTATACTATGAATCAAACATAGGTCACTAAATAAAACATGGAATATTGACAAGCCATATCACAAAAAACTAAGTTGGAATGCAATATAGTAGTACTAACCTAAGTCAATACCTAATGAACTTATAATCTATTCTATTTAATCAAGTGTAATTAATAAATTAATTCAAGAGTGTCAAATGCGTTTTTCACTATCTAATTAAATCAAACACCTTGTTTATAAATTTTGAAAATACAAAGTGAATGAATGAATTTACATTATATAAGATGAATATCCAAGGTGATTGAATCCACTAACTTTCTTTATTCACCTTTAGAATTGAATTCCTCACTTAACTAAACACAATGACAAGTAAGACACATTATTTATCAACACTTCTAACCTTTCAATATCATGTAGAAACCTAGAATTAATTGATTAATTAGATATATCTTAGTATTTAGCTTATATCAGATTTATATTAAATTCTCTTTGCCTCTAATTAGTTTCTAGAACGTAGAAAACTAATTAATTTCAAGAGAATAAAGAAAGTATAACAATCGAATAATAAAAAGAAGGGTCATATAGTCAAATTAAATTCCAAGAGTCAAACTTTCGAAATCCAAAATGCACTAAAAATCTAGATACAATCCCTAACCATACATATAAATCACAATCCATATACATTTTAGGAACTGAAATCTAAACATATAGTGAGTGGAAAATGTAATTAAGAACTTAGAACTCCCTGATTAACTCAAGTACTCCGGTTAGCTTCATCATCACCATTGGACAAAAGAATTTAGCCACTCATAGTTGGAAAATCAACTCCACCGAATAGATGGACTTCCATGGCCACCGTGGATGTTGAAGAATGGAGAAGAGTGATCGACCAAGAAGAAGATGGCTACGTGAATGGAAGTGGACGGAGCGAACGGAATTTGGACAGAGAAGTGCGTAAGGGATCCGATCTCCGCAAGAGTGAAGAACGCGATCTCGGCCTATTGCTCCTTTGTGCGACAGTGGGGGTCGTCCTCTTCTTCATTTCTATCCAAAATATTTCCTCTTGTTCAGATCTGTCCTTCCTTTTCTCAAAATGCATGTTTATGCTCTGGTCATTCGCTGTCATTTTCCAATTCGGGTCTTTGGTTGACAATATCTTTTTGGTACTTCTTTGAGTTTTCCCTATTTAAGGTCCTTAGATGTATTACATTCTGGACCTTGATTGCTATTTTGTATTTCAGCCAAATTGCATCGAAATCCATCTGCACATAAAATAAGCTCATAGTCAACCAATTCAATAAGAGGTCATCTAACATCCCCAAATTATATAAAATCTCCAAAATTACCCAAATAACCCTTCTGCAAATTATTTCTAATTTATCCAATTAATCCAAATATGAGTATGAGAAGTTCAAGTTTATGTACTAAAATATATGAAAATATACAGCATTATCAAATATAGAGGGTTGCGTGTATACCAGAAAGAAGGTTGTAAACTGAAGGTCGAAATACTGCGGGATTTACACCAGCGTCTTCAAACCAGAGAAATTTAAAGGAGGACAATTGGCCAAGTAAATAAGCTAGCAGGGAGCACGCTGGTGATGAGTAATCGAAGGTCTTGTTCCTCGCTGATCTTTGCATCTGCCCTTCTTCTTATTCTTTGTTTAGCTGCTTCTGTTGATAAGGATATTATTCATCCGCCGCATTTGGCAGCCTGAGAGTGGACTGGGACACGCCATTCCATCAAATCCCAGTTTTATATATGGTAATACAAGAACATGAATTGAAGGACATTCACGTGCCCACTGATGTTAGGAAGAGATAATCTGCATCTTGAAGTGAGGTCTAGACACAAATTGATGGGCAAACTACTCATTGTTCTACATCAAAGGATGTAGATTAGCTCATCCTCACCCAATACTCCTTATGTGAATAGAACAAGACCAAAGCATCTTGAAAAATTATGGATGAGTTTCCTTTGCACATGAGATGTTGGGTATTTGTAAGGGTTCTCCCTCATATTGGTATATCAGAAATAATAAATTCTGACTGATTAATATTAATATAGTAATTAATGGAAATAAATAGCAATAAATTTTTCAGATAGGATGAACATGAATCTTATATTCCACCGCACCAGGGTAGAGGGAGATAACGAATTTTTTAATCTTATGAGTCATTTTTTTCAAATTTTACATATAAATTTACAACTTTTTATCATTCATTTATTGTTATTTTGACTTTATTCTTGTGGGATATATATTGAATATGAATAAAATTGAAAAATTGTTAACTTTTAAAGTAAAAATTAATAAAATCTTTTGTCTGTGTTAAACATATTAGAAATGACTTATAAATATGATTAAACAAGTATCCACTTTAAATGTGTGTGGACTAATATCTTTCTTATCACAGTTATTCACTGAATTCCAAGTACCACCGATGATGATGACGACATCATCTACAGCGCCTTCATGGAAACACTTGTTGTGTGTGTTTGGGAAGTCCATTGAGAGAAATGAGTTTACAGATTTTGAGGTATTTTGCGGATTTCAAAATGGTTTTATGGATTTCGAGATAGTTTTAATGAATTTCGAGATGGTATTTACAGATTTCGATATGGTTTTGTCTCGGTTTACATGCACCGTTTGGGAAACAGTGTTCCCAAACAAGCACGTTATAGGTTGAGCTCGCAGACACGCACTTTTGTAGTCTTCTTATTATATTGGTGGTAAGGAAGAGATGATCTGCATCCCAAGGACTAGCTACAATATGGTAAATAATTCTGTCCTAAACCTCAGGATGCAGATTACCCGATCCTAGCCCAATGTAACAGATTAACAATTAATCCTTGATGAAAAGTTTATGCTTATCGAATCTTTTTAGTGTCACAAATTTATAGTGTTCTTGAATATAGAGGTCCACAGAGAAAAAGCTAATTGAGATGCTCTATGTATGTATATCAAGAACCTATTTCTCTGATTCATTTCTCGGTTTAACAAATCATTGGTAGGGTATATAGATATCTATCTCTCTGATTCATTTCAAAAGTGCAACGGTTAAAATCTTTCCTTTTAGTCTGACCTAAACATTTATTCTTTACAGGTCATATTCTTCCTCGTCTGGCATATAATAAGAGATGAAATATAATGTGGAATGAAATAAGAAAATAAAATGAAGGGTCCTCATATATATACTGGCTCTCAATTATAAATTGAAATGAAGGGTTCGCACTCTGTTCCTTTGTCACTATTTTGATTGCAACTATATCTTTAAAGCACGTAGACAGTTCTTGCATTGAATCCTTGAACTATATTTGGGTTATATATAGGTTAAAATTAGAGAAAACTTTAATTCATAATGAATGAATGAATCATATCTAAGTGGTATTAATTTACAATATAAATCAGAAAATACAATTTTACATTTTTCAAGTAATGGTGATGATAGTTAGAGAGTTACAATAATCAATAATGAACTTGCATAAGAAATTTCCGTTAAGTTGGGAAAGTAACTCACATTTTATTAAATATTAATTTATCGACTTCAGTTTATTAGCAAATACTTGTACTAGTGAAGTTGTTGATATATGATCTTAGGCGAACGCACTCCAGATGTATATTTCAGAGAACTGTGTGATAGTGACTAGGTTGACAAGGTCGGTAAATAAAAATTAGCTTGTGTTGGAAAATGGGTCACTCTTGATAGATTAGGCCCAAATCCATGTGCTGGGTCAAATGCGTAAATATGGACCCTTGAGGGAAGTTATAAGATGGGGGAAGTGGTTCCCCAAAAGGGAGCAGATATAACGCATGGAGATAACGAGTCTTCTCTATTCCCTTTCCCTTGCAGAGAATTTTCTCATCTCCTCTCCTCTTGCCTTCGGTGTTTTATTGTGTCTTGTGTTTGGATCCACCATTGTCATCCGAATTCCGCGTGGGTATCTGCAGATTCGTAATACGGCATCTCCATGTATGCCTGAAATCCTTCAGTGGTATCAGAGCTTATAGGTTCCTGAGGCATTTCTCTTCCGCATAGATATGAATTTTTTCCTAGTTTAATCATGAAAATTTGAGTGTATGATTAAAGTATGTCTATTACTATGATCTCTTGCTTACCATACATGTTCTGTGGTAATTCCCTTACTGTTCAAACATGAATTTCGTATGAGTTATGCAAGCATGTTGGTAGAATTTTGTATGAGAATGGTGTGGAAGAGTTTATTGAATTTGCTAAAAGAAATGCGACTAGCAAAAAGGGATGTATTTTTGTCCCTATGTCAAGTGTATGAATGGGATTAGGCAAAATATTAATGACATAAGGGATCATCTAATTTGTGAGGGATCGGAATAAGTCTCCAGTACACAAAGTGGATATGGCATGGGAAAAACTAAGTGCATATGCAGCCCACGAAAGAGATTTTGTGGATGCAGTAGATGAAGATAGAATGGAAAGAATGATTCACGATGTTGAGGTAGAATAATTTGTGAGGGAATAAGTCTCCAGTACACAAAGTGGATATGGCATGGGGAAAAACTAAGTGCATATGCAGCCCACGAAAGAGATTTTGTGGATGCAGTAGATGAAGATAGAATGGAAAGAATGATTCACGATGTTGAGATAGAATCTTTTGCCCAAGCGCCTGTGTATGAAAGCATGCGGAGCGATGCAAAG
>JANTPZ010122454.1:0-11769 GCA_025593235.1 Vachellia pachyceras | reverse complement strand
ATTTCTTCTAAATCCTTCTCTAGAACATGCAAGTATAAAATATCCAATCTTGCCATCAGCTCCCTTCCTTGAGGTTCTTGTCATGACGCCAAAGCCTACTTGGTTGGCATATTTTGTATAATATGATCTCACCTCATCCTCTGAACCAAATATCATGCCGTTGTGTGGCGTAGGAACAACATCATTTCCATCTGAATTACGGATTTCAAGGCCATGTTCCTTTGGTGAATGATATGTCACATCAACTTCACATTCATTGGCATTAATGTCTAATGGAATAAGTGAATCAGTGTGATTAGCCATTTCCTGTAAGACAAACAACTATTTTAAAGTTCAAGTAATCAATAATCATGCAGTCTCAGCAAGTAACTTGAAGAGGGCAACGTCTATTTAGTTTAGAATTCGATTCATAACCCCACATTTCATACATTGAATTATCACTAGAGGGAGATTCAACAACGTTTGCCCGTCAACACAGAGACTTAATGCTGGCAGCAAAATCTTTGGATCATTCGCTACCAAATTTAAAATTTACCATTCATACATTCAAAACGCAACGAATTTTAGCTCAATTCAGAATGGTACAGAGAAAATCAAACACTACACCAAACCAACAAAGCAAAAGTCAAGTATCAACAGAAAAATTAAATCAGTAGAGTTGCTAAAGAAAGAAACCTACCGAGAATGTAAAACAGCACAGAAATACCAGCTGAAGTTATCATAAAAGACGCTTAATATTCTCCATCCGTGCCCTGATTGACTTCTGCAGCGTGAGAACTGAGCTTGATCCTTGCCGTTCTTCAATCCTCACGCTCCCACAAGGGTCAACAGGGTTCCTTGGGCAGACCCAATTCGGGAACGAATTGGATACGCACTCCGGGGGGGCGAATCATTAAACGATGCGTTTTGATCAATGTGAAGCCACATGGGCCGGTTTTGAGTTTTCCTTCTCAGCCCAGTTGGCCCAGTTGCCCACGATGAAAAAGACAAAATCGAACCCGCACAAGTGCTAGTGCCAGAACCCTGTCCGGTGGTGGAGGTAATTGCTAGTTGAAGAGTTGAAGCAGAAAGACTATTGAACAAAGAATGATGACCTCTACAATGGAACAAAGCAATTTAGATGTTTCTCGCTTCCATCACACTCCTTATTATTGGTTAATCTCTCCCTTCAGTTTGTGATTATTGTAGGGTTTTCTGCCTAGGATTGTGATCATGCGAAATTTTTTTTTTTGGGCAATTACTGATTATTTGAAAGCTAACGTTATAGATGTTGATGGAAACAAAGCTCTTCATATCAATATTTACAGGAGCCTAATTCATTTTACAAAATTTATTCTTCTTTGGTGTTAAACAATGAATCGGATCCGACTTTTGCCTTTTATTAGCGTCTCAACGTCTTGAGAAGTGGTAGTTTCACTCTTTATCTGCTTTGTTAAGCAGCAGCAAATAGCCTTTTCATTTTCTTTTCAATTTTGTAATAAAAACTAAATTTTGAGCTGCGTTTTGCACGTAACTTGAGGGGAAGATTGTTAATAGCTTATGAAGCTTTCTATAGATTTTATATTCGGTACTGTACGATGCTTGTTGTCCCTTGGTAGTTGTTTTAAGGTTGTACCCTTTATAAAGCTGAAACTACAGCTGCTTCTGCTGTATCAACGTATGATTTTGCCTCCTTGTTTATTTGTAGTGAGGAGAATGTATACTTGCTTTGCAAGAAGTTATGCGCTGATGGAATAGCAGATGCCGACGGATCTGATCTTTTTGTTGTTTTCATCTCCAATGAAAAGAAACAGGCATGCTTCTTCTTCTTCTTTGTTTATGCAACGTTTCACATTCTCATGGTAGAGTTGTTTGTGACCCTATTCGAATGGCAGAATTTTTCGGACCAGAGTCCGGTTCTTCTGAAATATACCAATTTTCATTTGACGTTATTGATACTCGATTGATGATGATGATGATTTAGAACATATTTACACTCACACACGCTAGGTGTGAATGACAGTGAGAGAGAGTGCTATTGTTTTTGCCATTGAATTAGGAACCTCCAGTAATTTATATTTATAATGTCTATAGTTCTTGTCTTTTTCGTATTTGTTGTTACCGTTGTGATGACATGGGTGGCGGATTACTGAGAACATGTGTAACAATTCTAAACTGTCCTTTTTATAAATTGCTCAGTGTATTTAACCTGTTGGGCATGCTTTTTATTCGTTCCAAAAATGCAATTTGCTTTTCATTAGTATTTGCTTTGACTCTCTAGATCGCACTGTGGCATCAAAAGGCTAGCAAAAGAGCTGACGGGATTGTTCTCTGGGATTATCATGTAATTTGCATTCAGGTATTGCTAAATGCTTTTTTTACTATGAATGAGTTGGCGAAACATGTTCGCTCAGTTTTAGAAACTTTACAAATGTTTATATCTAGATTTGGTGATCAAAAGGATTTTTTTTACATGCTTCTTTATGCTTGATATTCTAGAGACGAAGGGGAGGCCAGTCACCTCTAGTGTGGGACTTGGATTCAAGTCTTCCGTTCCCTTCACCTCTAGCTTCATACATGCTGGAAACGATTCGTCCTTCTTTTCAACTGTTTCCTGATTATCATAGGTAATGCACCATAAGCTTTTCTGTACCGTCAAAATAGAACACTTGTACTGTCAAAATTTAGTAAACATTGAGATCTCATTGTTAATAATGTATCTCATTTTTGTTTGAAAACAAACGTTATTTTCAATTGATAGGTCTTACCAACTTTGTTGATGCAATAATTTCTCCCTAGCAAGTTTTATTACTAAGTATGGGAGTTTATGTAAAGGCTTCTCTGATTATCAGGTTATTCCGAATTGTGCATGCTCCGGTATTTCTTCGTTGTTTTGCATCTGATAGGAGACACATGAAAGACCCTGATGGAAAATGGATTTCAGAACCTCCTTTACGTGAACCCATAGTTGCTGAAGGTAATGAGTAGCGACAAGTGTTACATAATTGATTATTATCGCTAAAAGCAAAATCAACCGCATTGGGTCATGGATTTTCTTTCATGACTATAATTTGGAAAACTTAAATCCATGGAAAACGAGGCTCTCCTAAAATATTTTCTATTTTATGCTCCTTGTTTTTTGAACATCAGGATTGATGCTTTGGAGCATACTCTGCTATACATGGATGAAGTGAAAAAAATGCCAATTATAAGATGGTGTAATCTATGTATTTGGTATCAATAAATTTATTTTTCTAGATAAGTTTAGAGTCCCATTAATTTGTTTTGCTCATTAACGAGCTTTAACCACGCAGATGGAACAGTTCACAACCTGAACGAGTACTTCACCATATCTGCTGCAGATGCTGATTGTGCAAGCATGGATTCTGTCAAAGATGCAGTTTTTACTCAGAAATATGGTGTGGTAGTTCATGAAAATCAGCTGGAGGAATTTTTTTCTCAGATCGCCTTACAGTAGCCACCTTTTGATTTCAAGACATCCACTTGCTCATACTTCACTTGGTTATGAATGTTAAGATACCACAGTTTCTAAATGTTTGTGAACAACGTTTCACATGAAATGTTTTAAAGTAGAATTGGGTGTTCTTTTGTTGAGATTGTGGTGAAGGAATGTACCGAGGAAAGCTTATCTAGCATCATTTACTTCAAATTCAAGGTTGTAAATAAAATTTATACGATTACTCTGTTTGCCTCCTGCATATGATGTATCCATATTATTCACAAATTGTGAATAATGTAATTTAGCCTTCAAACTTCGTTTCTTGGCATGTGGAATAATCTTCCGTGGCACTATTGCGGGGGACGTGGGCTTTTAATTTGGTTCAGGTGGATCGAATCAAGATGTTGTGCATAAATCATACAACATACGAATTGCAGTAATCTCTTTTAAGGCATTAATTTTGAGGTGGCCAACAAAGCACCAAGAGTAGGCTTCTCATAACGACGCCATAAACAATGTAATAATTACTTTTTTCTATTTTCTTGGGCAAAAGATAATCAATAATTGCTCAGATGGAACAATGTCAACGGTAAAGATGCAGAAGTAGTAGTATCATATACATCAACACATGTTGGCAGAAAAGAAAAATGCTTCAATACATATTAAGATCTTGAAAAATAAATAATAAGCATAGAGAATCAGCAAAAATCATGGCACTGATAGAGGCCAGGGAATCTCATTAACTCCGCCTCTCCCTTTGGAACGCCCGAGTAACCTCGAATGCGTTTCATCTTCATTGCACGCAAAAGCCAGCAATCTGAACCTGTGTTTCATCTTTGCTATCAGAAAGCAAACAATCTTGTATTTGTTCCATGAAAACAACAGCATTACGTGTCATGATCCGAGAGCAGAAACCTCCAGAGTTTGCTAAGAATGAAATCACAACCACGACTGGAGGATATGCTTGTAGTTGTCACCCGACAGCAGAGAAGTGTATTCTTAATATGAACTTCAAATTTTACAGTAAAGTTATTTCCCAATAGAATAATATTCAAACTGCCTTTGTACTCATCTGTGCACTAAGGAAAGGGGATAAAATAACAACTCATACCTTCAAGAGTTGCACAAAGGATGAGGCCAAGTTTTTAATGCCAGAGTGAGGACTAGTAGACAAACACTGAGGTCTTTAGACTGCCCTGCCAAAGATCAGGCACATCGATTAAGAGCTATATAATCATTTTAGGTAAAACAAGCTCATATGGGCACAATATGCCTATAGCAACGTGTATTTTTATAGAAGCTTGAGAAAAATGAAATTAAAAGAAACCTTTTTTTAAAAAAGTAAAGATTTAAAAATGTAAAAGGTATGCAAAAAAAATAAAGATTTAAAATGTGAAAGGTATGCCATATAACTAAAACCCATCAAGTCGGCAAAGCATGCCGATCTCTTGGGCAAAGCAATCACGAAGGGGAAGCACACAGGGATTTCCCACCTTGCATCAACGTTCTGCGCATCTGCAGGTAGGGAATATCATTGGCCCTGTTAAAACATATAGATATATGTATATATGAAAACCCATGATATATTCTGGAATTCAAGAATGCTTACTGAAAGTCCTCTTTGTTTAAAATGAAAACAGGGAAACATGGGTGAGAGTAAGGATTACTGTAAAACGCAAGCAATTTGGTGGAGTGCGTAACAATTAACCGCCAGTAACTATTTACCTGAACAAATGACATCAGAATAGGCATACTTATGAACAAGACTTCATAATTACAACCTTACAAGGACTTCAAGTCTTCAACTCAATCAAAATTCAACAACATACCTTACCAGTGGCTGAAATAACATGGCAAGCAATTCTTGAAATGCAGGAACCTAATACGATTCTGTTGTATCCAAATTCTGATGAAACCTAGATGATGATGGAAAAAAATTCAAATGGATGAACTTTCCAATAAATGCAAGTTTGAGGCTGAAATAAGTTTAGAGATTCATATCCCAACCTTCTGCAGGGCCAGCATGCGAAGATAAAGCAATAAATCTTCCTTTCCAGTTGAATCACTCACAGCGTTGGCCAGTTTGATTAACTTGTCCCTTCTATCACTAGACTCCGAAGAATAAACAGCCTGAATTGGCACAAGCACAACATGCAACTCTTTTGTTGGTGGAGCTAATACTTTGCAAAAACTTTGTATTTGCATGTTTGTCTAAATAGACAAAATATTAGAAATATGGTTTGAATATTTGATACTGTCTTTAACGCTACAATTTATTTTTTATTTTTTGCCGTAGATATTCTTATATGAAAAAAAAAATCTTGTTTGAGATAGGATAGGGTTTTAGAATATAAACAACTTTCACAGAGGAAGTTCAAATATTGAATTATAACTTATAGTAGCCCCTTTCATTATTCCCTTAGATTCAACTTCGGTGTAGCTATACAATTTGATCTTCGATGTTTTTCATTTGTCCCTCAACGCATTTATAGTTCTGCGGATGTCAATGTCACTGTAAAATGCAGGGTTTTTTCAATAGATGATATTATATTGCTGAAAACCACGCACTAATCTGTTCAAGCTGGCCTTCTCCAGAAATTCTGTACGTTCTCACTCACCGGAAAAAATCTCGTGAGCTTTTTACCTATTGCTAGTTTGCTAAGATGCAGAGTTCTCATTTTTGAATAACATTGGGATCAGACTCTTCCATTACTACTACTATTATTATTGAAACTTGGGACCCAATTAGGCATTCGAGGACCATTATTAAGCCCATAATTGTGAAGAATCATGGGATGAGGGCTGAGTGTGCATCAATAGGGCCCGTCCAGCCGCATGCATCACAATACAAAAGGTTTTATAGCATCACAGATTGTTTCAAGTTTTGTTGCATTCATGAACGAGTGCATTGTCTACCAGAATCTGTTAGTTCTTTGTAATATAATGAACTAAAATTTGAGTCTTCATTAAAAAAAGTGTCCATATTCAATATCCAACATACTTGTACTTAATGGAGAAGAAAGGTTACGATGCATTTCTATGAAGCAATTATTAACAAACTTTCTGCTGTAATGTATAACAATATTAAATCCCATGATACATTTTACATGCGAAATTAAATAAGGTTACTGATAGAATACCGGCAGCACACAAATAGAAAAACAGTTAGGAGTTTGACTGAGTCCTTAATTATTTATTATTAACTGTTTAAGAGTCTGTTATTGTGAGTCTGTTTAATTATTATTATTCAGTTTATTAATAGTGGAAGTCAGTTGGGTCAGTCGTGGGATCAATTACTATTTTGTTATTATAAATATCATATCCTATTGTAGCTAAAACATCGATGAATTGAATGAATGAAAGAGTATTATTTCTGAGTAGGGGGATTCTCCTTTCCTCTTGACTTCTTTTATCTCTCAATTGTGAGATGCTTGCATTTGAGAAAAATTAGAAGAGATTAATGAGTTCTAGATCTTGGAGCTCATGGTATCAAAACGGTGATGTTGGGTTTACTGTGTAAAAATGGTGAGCCCTTGCTCCACTACCCTCCCCATATTCCCACTGCATCAAACCACTCACATTCTATCCATCATCGCTGCACACCATCGTTCAGTGCCATTCCAGACAACCAAAAAAAATTCAGTCCCTAACCCACTCTCGTCATCCCCTCTGCTCTGCGTCCGTCCAGTGCCATTCCAAAAAAAAATCTAGTCTCCAATCCAGTCTCGTCCATCGCCTTGCATCACGTCGGCCCTATCCAATGCCCGTCGTCGAAACTGCCTCATCCGTTCAGTTCGAGCTGTCCCAATTCCGTTCGCCCATTTTCGCTACATCGTCCGACCGGTCATGTGGTTCCAGTCCATCGCGATGCGGAGTCTGTCGCTGGTCCAGTTGCTCGTGCCCACTTCGTCCGACGGCCAACACTCCACCATTGCCGTCGCACCTCGCACATCGTCCTGTCTCCTATCATCACTCATCCAGTTCGCGTCGCTAGTCGCCGAGCTTCGCCCAGTCCGGTTCAGTTCGTCTCCTTCGACTGGTTGCCCAAATTCGCCGCTCTCGTCCCTGCTCGTCGTCCAGCGTCCAATCCACTGTGGCCCCCGCCTAGTTCGTGCAAGTCGTGCACTTCCAGCCTCCTCGCCCCAAAAAAAAAAAAGGAGCGTCGCTTGTCGTCCACTCAGCGTGCCTCTAGCCTCGCCCTGGCAATGGAGAAACAGATGTTTCATCATGGGTCCAAGCCCATTTCCTGCCACCACCAGTTTGCTCCGCTTAAGCCCAAACCGAGTTGATCCAATATTCTCCAAGTGAGGACCCAACACGAGCGAGTGCCATTTCTGAAAGCACAACTTGTGGACAAGGCACAACCTCAGTTTCCACCTTGAGGATAATGTGGTTTTTAAGGGAGGGAGTATCGATAGAATACCGGCAGCACGCAAATAGGAGAACAGTTGGGAGTTTGATTGAGTCATTAATTATTTATTATTCACTGTTTAGGAGTCTGTTATTGTGAGTCTGTTTAATTATTATTATTCAGTTTATTAGTAGTGGAAGTCAGTTGGGTCAGTCGTGGGATCATGTCCGCAATTGTAAGGTGTCAGTTACTATTTTGTTATTATAAATATCATATCCTACTGTACCCAAAACATCAATGAATTGAATGAATGAAAGAGTATTATTTCTGAGTAGGGGAGATTCTCCTTTTCTCTTGGCTTCTTTTATCTCTCAATTGTAAGATGCTTGCATTTGAGAGAAACTAGGAGAGATTGATGAGTTCTAGATCCTGGAGCTCATCAGTTACCCAGTGTAAGAAATTAAAGTTTGAGATAATGGTATATGTTAAGTTTATCTCTACCAGAATAATTATATATATATATCTTTAGTTCATTCTTTAGTTAATTAATGTGTGACTTTAGCATATTTTAGGGGTAAAAACAATATCAGCTTTTCTGACCGAACGAGAAAGGGTGAGACAAGAAATGATACAAAGGCCATGATACTTGTCTAGTAAAGGGAGGAGGCAGTCTCTATCACAAGAGATTCCACAGAGAAAAGGGCCATCTGCTTTTTGTTGGTGGCCATATGCATCTCAATTACCCATCAGGCCATCATCCATCCACATGCATTAGTGGAGTCATGTCTTCCTTTCTTCTTTTACAATGTTCTTTTATTTATTTATTTAGTTGATTGATCTGAAAAAAATTGTGTGAAAGGTTCTGTTTGAAAACTTCATCAATGAGAATGATCTAAATTAGAGTAGCAATTTGTCTGTGTGTGAAATCCAATGAAGTACCGATACTTTCTATGCATAGAAATGTATCACATCCTCCTGATCAATAAAATCCGTAAACAGACTGATATTTTCTCTGGATACATCTCAGTACACTAAAGGCTCATTTTCATCTGCTCCCTGTCATTGCCGTTGGCTCACAGGTAGGATCCTTTATTCTTTTGTTTGGCATGAACAAAGGGCCTCATCATCATCCAAGCATCACACCCCTGTTTTGCTCTCTCGATCATCTCCTTCTTTGCTTTCCTCATTCCTCTCCCTAAAAAAATAGAGGGTACTCTTTATGCCATTAAAGTATCATTTTTATTGTCACTGTTCACTCAAGTGACAATAATTCATCAATTTTATAAACCGGTTTTAACCCCATTAGTGCAGTGACCCACCATTCATGTCAGAAACCAAATGCTCATATACATTCATGCCTCGGACTCCCTGCTCATTATATAATAAATATAATACTGACATATCCTTTTCTGGACCAATATGTATTAAGTAGGTTGAAGCTGAACCCAAAGAAATCAAAAGAAAGGAAAATTCAAATGTGGGGTGATGAGGTGGAAACATGGAGGTGGTGGGATGTTTCATGTTTGTATTACTTGAAGTACAGAGTCAATGTATGAGTGTGTTGTGAGATTTTTTGTATTATCAAGCGAGCTGCTTATGAAATTATTGATACCTCTCTGCAGAAATTCTGCCATACTCTCTGTCTCTCTCTATATATGTATATATGAGTCTATGCCCATCTATTGTTCTTCAAACTTTCGTGCCAAAAAAGAAAAGATGCTTTTTGAAAACGCAAAACCTTTTTTAAAAGGGATGAAACTTTTTTTGAACGAATTTCGGTAACAATCAGCAGGAAAAATGGAAAAAAGTGAGAGAGGGAAAATGAAAAGGAAGAGTGGTATGGTAAGAAAAGTATGAATAATGATGGTGTGTCCTTTCCTTTTTCTCTCATCTGTAGTAGATAGATAGCCGAAAATTTTGTTAATAGGGAATGTTGAGTTTTCAATTTAATGCTAGATTTGTTATTTCTTTTTATCTTTTTACTTCATTATATAATAATATATAATGATAATGATAATCATGTATGGTGGTGGTCGCTTACTGTCACACAGACATGTCTTGGCCCTGCTTGTCTGCAAGATGCTTCACTCTTTCCCCCATCCCTAATGGGACCCCATACACCCCCCATTTCAAATCACTCTCTGCCTTCTTCTGCTTCTCTTTTATTTCTCTTTTGTAGACCAAAATAATCACAATAATGACCACAAATGTACAGACTTTGATTAATGTGACCCCTTCAATTATTATCTCAAGCACAAGTTAGGTCTTTTTATTTGTGTTTATGTATTTTGAAGGCTGTACAGATTTACTATTTACTGCTTAAACTTTACTTTCACAGACACACACAATTTGTTACTGATACAATCATTTTATAGATCAAATCTTAGTGACACTTTACCTGAGAATAAATTTATAGTAATGTTCAATTTGCTTCATAATTTGCAGGGTTAGATAAATCAGAGTCCAATAAGATGCATCAACATCACTGATCTCATGTGAGACTGGCAATATCTTAATCTTTTCTTTCAATGAAGAAATATAGCTGAGTTTTTTTTTTGTCCAGATGTGCCCATCCTTGCAGTTCATTTTTTCAGGAAATTAGTCATTTCTTTTTGAGCCTTCAATGGAATTAAATGAAGCCACTTTTTTTCTCTCCCAAATGTTCCACTCTTGACACCACCAACATTCATTGTGATTGACTTTGTGAAGAAACTTTGGGTACTTTATGCATATTTTAACACGGTTTCAAGCGAAAGCAAGTAGCCATGCATACCTTGTGTAGTAATTAACGGTAGCAATAATAATAACAATTAAAGAATAAAACGTGCTTTAATTTTAAAGTAGTAAGCTTTTGAAACTAGATAAAACAAACGTTACTTATACTGTAATCATGCATGTATAAACATGTTTAGCTGTACACACTTTCTAGTTGTGTCTTTAATCTTTTATACTAAAAGAAAAAAAAATCCAACCGAGAAACATTGAGAGAGAGGAATAGTGTAACTTGTTGAAATATGCATGTTGGTTGTCTCGTATTACTTTACACAGCCATATCACTGATATTTTTCTTGCTTAATGTGGATCCCTCTGTTTTGCTGTCTTCAAGAATAAAGAAATCTATCTGCTCTTAGCATGCAGGGGAGGGTAGGAATCAATAACCACAGGGCAGAGTAATTGGACAATTTGATTGCTCAATCGCATCCCCCCCCCCGGGGGGATCGACCAATAAAGCTAAGTTGAAGTTAATTAGGAATCTCAGAACTACAAAGCTGCACCTATTTAAGAGAGATAATCATCAGGGATGAAACTGTAACAGTAATATATTATACACAGGGATCGATCAAGTTTTAGAGCCTGTGACATCAACAAGTACAAAGTGGGGATTGTAAGAAAGATAAAACAGTGTAAAATACATCTAAATTACCTTGTAATTGACAGTGTAACTTAGTGATGGAATCAGTGCGGTTTCATTCAAGGTATATGGGGTGCTCAAGCTGACTTGTACAAATTATCTTCCTCATACATACCTCTAATCCATTTGATGCTTACTTGCTATGGGCCCGTTTGGGAACATGGCAAATAAACACTTTTACGTAAAATAAGATAAACATGTGAAGAGATTATCTCGTTTTACGAAAAAATACTGTTGAACGTGTGTTTATATTCCTGGTGAGCCCAGCCAAACCCCAAACGGGGTCATGGTTTGGTTTTTCGCCAGAGCTAAGAACGAAGACCAGTGGATATTTGAGTAATCTGGTATATTGGCAGGGGAGAGCCATGGATGGGATGGGACAACTGAGATTAATATATATATGTGTGTGTGTGTGAAAGCCGGTTCTCTGCTGGTCTCTGCCTCGTGCAGAAATTTGTTCGGGTATATTTAACAAATCCATTGAAATGTCTTTCAGAGGATGGTACATCTAATCTTGATGCGTAACATAAATATAAAATAAGCATACATAGGGAGAATCCTAAGATT
>JANTPZ010122453.1:0-10026 GCA_025593235.1 Vachellia pachyceras | reverse complement strand
CCCCCAAAAAAAAAAAAACCTCTTCTTCCTCTTCCTTCTTGCTTCTTCTCTTTGTCCTCACTCCACCGCACCAGTACACAACCAACAGCTCAACAGTCGTTCACAGCGAGAAATTGCTCTTAGCTCTCCCTCAATTTCTCTTCCAATTGAATCGAAACTTCATCAATCGAGAGAATCCGCCTCCGAGTTTCGTGGATTGAAGATTTATTATATGCCCAATTGATCAATTGAAGGCAATCATATCAAATCAACAAACTCCCATGGATTCGCTTTCTTCGGTCTCGCCGTCCATGGTCTTACCGCCCAGTAATCTATTTCACCGCCAAACCCGGCGGATTTATCTGTTTTCTCGTAATCCGTGTTGGCGTATTCCGAGGCTGGCTTCAGTATCACCTAAACCACATAGAAGGCGCTTGAAAGGCGTATCCTGCAAAATGGGTGGTGTTAGAGGAGGTGTTAAAGGAGAAGATGACGACGAAAGCGAAGAGGTCGAGAGGGCCCTTCATATGGACGGGACCATTCCTGGGACTTCCGGCGAGTTTCTGAGGCAGGTTTCGTCGCGTGCTTATGATATGCGAAGACATCTCCAACAAAGTTGTGATAGCAGCAGCTATGACGGTGCGATTATCTGGTTTTGATTATGCAGCTATTGATACTGTTCTGTTTGCTTGTGATTTTGAGCTTTTGACTATGCTTTTTTTCTTCTTCTTGTGGACCATAAGGATTGTCTCAATTGTTTTTGTTGGTTGGTTAATGGTTGTGATATTTCATCCATGGCGTTTCGTCCCTTCCTAATTATGTTTAGGCAAATCCTATACAGAATTACCTAAACTGCACTTTATGAAGAACGTATGCTTCAAGAACAGGGTTTTATCGCCAGTGATACATATTCGACACTACCAGATGTGACATGATCCTGCCCATCACCTTGTAGCCTAGTGTATCATAAAACCTCGCACAGCTTTAAAAAAAAAAAAAAAAAAAGCCCGCACAGCTGTTAGTTCCTACCCTCTGATTACAAAAAAAGATATCACTGTTGGTGCCACTTGGATTGCATTCGAATCTCGTAGCTGCAACAGCTATATAGTCCCCCCTTGCTGGATGAAAGTAGTAAACATTTTAGTCCATGTCACAGCCGTGTTGTGTTTTGATCGGGTCAATTTTGTTTTTTTAACCTTTCTTGGGTGAAGAAAGAGAGGACCTAAGCCCGTAGATTGTTTATAGTTCTTTATTCCTGTAGAGGAGTGGTCCCTTTAAACAAATCTGACATTTATATCCACTGCATCATGATTGTTTAATATATTCTAATACTGTATCTCTGCTTTTTCTTTTCTTTTCTTTTTGGAGACCCCTAAAGAGGTTCTCTTGAAGATAGAAGTTTCAATTACCCCTGCATGGATTCATACTCTGTAATTTTAATGCATCTAATTTACTATACTAGTGTAATACAAATTGAATAATAATTAGATCAAGGGATTAATTTAGTCCAATAGTAACTTCCTCTCTCTGTTGCCATACGCTTACTCTTCTGTATTATTTTATGACTTATGTATATATCAGTATTACATTGTCTTGACTCTTGAGTTACAGCGGAGGATATATTGTGGATTACCTTCCCAGTGTCTGAGTGTATTGTCATTCTCTTAGCTTTTCTTGTAGAAAGCATCAATAATTTGCCCATCTTATTCATTCTTTTCTTACAGTTTTAGAAGCCAACCCATGGAGAGAAACTTCTAAGCCTGTCTATGTACTCACCCAAAAAGAGAATCAATTGTGCACAATGAAAACCCGAAGAAATAGAAGGTTTGGATTAGTTCTGTTTCGTTTCTTATTCCTCCCGAGTAAATTGTTTCCCCCCTTTCTACCTGAGTTTACTTCCTCTGTTACGAACAGTGAAGTTGAAAGAGAGCTTGGATTATTGTTTTCTAAAGGAGGTAACTGGAGATCTGGGATTGGAAATCAGTCCAAGTCCAAACAAGAAAGGGGTGGGACAAAATTTACAATGCTTGTGGAAGATATCAGTGAAGGCGTGCTGGTATATATTTATACAAACATTCATTACTTCAACAAAACTTCTTTTGTTTATCATCTTAGCATATACTTGTTTTGTGTGCTTTTATTGTTTTTTTTAAGGAGAACCACTTTGAGTTTCCAAAGTGGGAATGTAATCGTAAAAAAATTCCATAACAAGTGAGCTTGACTCAATAACAAGTTTTGGGGTAAGAAATGACAAGGATTCCATGCTACTCACTTGTTATAAAAACTTTTAGTGATTACAATCCTTCTTTGAGGTCTCATTCTGATATTTTTTTAATTCTTTGAAATTTGATCCCAAATATGAATCTATGATTGCCATGCTAAATGCTGGCAGCATATGCCATACAAGTTAAGAGTGTTGCTGTTTTATCATGGTCTGATATGCTAGATTGGTTTCACATTCTTAAACTACATTACTGCTGGGAAAGAAAATGTAAAGCGTTTCACATTTTATAGTAATTTTTGAATCAATCTGCGATTGAAATGAATCCACGATGGGGTTGCAGGTTTTTGAAGATGAAAATGAAGCAGCAAGGTATTGTGACTTGTTACAGGGAGGAGGTCAAGGTTGTGAAGGCGTGGCTGAGATAGAAGCCTCATCGGTATAAAGCAGAGCAATAATTCTGTGATATAGATAGTCTTCTCTGTTTATGAAATATCACATCACACATAAATTTCTCCATTTAATTCTGCAGATATTTGACCTCTGCCAGAGAATGAGGGCACTTGCCGTTCTGTTCCGGCGAGGGAGGATCCCTCCGCTACCGGAAAGTCTGAAGCTCAATCTGAGAGCGCGAAGACGGTCTCTCGAAGATCAAGATGACTTGATCTGAGCTTCAACGTTCCTTACGGTGAAAGCAGCCTATGGATGCTTAGTTCCAAGGGAAAAAAAAATCCGTTCTTGAAGCTGATGACCAGATCCTACTTTCTGGAAAATTTTAACTCATCAACATATAATTGAAATCATATATGTACATTGTTGCTCACTTTCCAGGTTCGGCCTCTGGCTGAAAATCTGAAACCATCTTGTGGAAGGTGGACTTCTAGATTAAAGATTCAGATGAATGTGCATAAATGTGAAGCAAATGATTTATTAAATTAAATTAAAGTATATACTAAATACTGTGGACATGTGATGGTTGTTGGGGTCAACGAGAACGACTTTTCATGTTTACTTCGTCAATTATTGGGCAATGCATAATAAAGATTGACGTGACCGATAAAATTTAATGATATGGGAAATCAGATCGTGTCCCTACCTCCCTCTTTTAATTCTATTTATTTTTTATTATAAATAAAAGCAAATGGTAAATATGTCCGTTAGCTTACAGACTTTAGTATTAGGTAACTCTTTTTTAAAATACATTTTGAACAAAAAAAATTTTTTTAGTAGAATAAATGTGCTATGAATATAACGATGATTCAAATATAAATGAATTCTATGAAAATATATTCTGTCTCTTATCTATTTTTTAAACCGTACGACATGTATGTGACAACCAGCCATAAATCCAAAGAGATTGATAGTGCGCTTTCTTCTCTCTTTCCTTTTTTTTTTGGGTGACAATTGAGAACGTGTTCAACTCTTAACATTGACAACTATGCCAATTTGCAATTTTATAATATGTGCAATATTTATTTATCCCATTAAGCTATATGAGGAGATTTGAAAGGTTGATAATGATCCCTATCTACATCACTATTATATTGGAGTTGTGGTCATCACTAACCATTAAATACTCAATGTACCAACAACATATTTATAATAAATAAATAACTAAATAATTAGTAAACCAAAGGATTTATAACTATTTTTAAAAGTACGTGTTTTTTCTTATGAGAGGCAATCATGTTTAAGATATTATTAAGTATTAAATGTGAGTATATCTCTTTATCATTAACATGTATTGGTCTTATTAAAAGAGGTTTTGGTCGATGAAATATGAAGTTTGAACGTGAGTTTGGACAAAAGCAAAAAATAAAAAAATTAGAAAAGTTATTCTTGAGTAATATAATCAACTCCAATAACTTTGTGATATAAGATACGTGCTTGTTTGTTTATCACGTTGAAATCACGTTGCACACAAGTCGAGACAAAACTCTCCTTACATATTTACTTCGGTTAACGTAAAATCACCCTTCCAACCGATTCCCAAACATGTACATAGGGCTCGTTTGGGATCGCAGAAGAGAAATACTTTTACGCAAGTCGAGATAAATATGTGGATGTGATTTTATCTTTTTACAAAAAAACACCGCTGAACGTAATTTTGACTTTTAAAAATGTTATTCCAAACAAGCTATAAACTATATAATAACGTAATGTATAAATTTTAAATACAAGCAACCCACCTAATGGTAAACACTAAGCACAAATGTTTGAAAAGCTGTCACACAGCCATTGGTCACCTAACTATGAGTAACAACGGTGAAGATAAAATATTTGAAAGCTGTGTCACGTAGTTGAGGGTGCTTCACAGTTCATAATCTCTGCGCGTGTGTGAGTGAGTGACAGAGAGAGAGAGAATCAAATTATTATGTTGAACGAGTAAAAAGTATAAATAACGGATAGAGAAAAAGCAGAGACCCGCTTTCTTCTCTGTACATTCTTTTCCTCACAGATTTTTCTCAATATATATTCCAATCTACACTCTAAAAATAGCATTCTCAGGAGCCAACCGGTTAACCGTAATAACGATTGTGCTCACAGATCACACCCGCGACCATGCGCTGAATCGGAAGGAGAAGCTCCAGCAGTGGATTGATCTGATCCGTCTACTGACGACATGAGCTCCGACACGTCCACCGGCGGCGGTTCTTCCAGCGGCTCTTCATCGGCAGCCGGCAGGGGCAAGACGAGGGAGAAGGCTAAAGTGAGTCGCACTTCAATGATACTATGGCATTCGCACCAAAACGATGCCGCCGCAGTTCGGAAGCTTCTGGAGGAAGATCCGACGCTTGTGAAGGCCAGAGACTACGATAATCGAACTCCACTTCATGTTGCTTCCCTCCATGGTTGGATTGACGTTGCCAAGTGCTTGATTGAATTTGGCGCCGACGTTAACGCTCAGGACCGTTGGAGAAACACTGTATGATTCTCTTTTTCACATAATATTTGCTTCCACTTATTTTTTTTTCCCTCGGTGTGTTTGTGGTTAGGAATAATTGAAGTTTCATAACTCTGGAGTGCGTTAAACTTTTTTTTCCCTTCCCTTTCCTTGATAGCCTCTAGCTGATGCAGAAGGGGCTAAAAAGTATAGCATGATGGAGCTTTTAAAATCATATGGAGGCTTGTCCTATGTAAGTTCATAATGTCTCTCTCTCTCTCTCTCTCTCTCTCATGTAGTGGGAAAATAAAGATGCTCTTTCTGTTCTGTTGCACATTTATATATTTCAGTGTTTTATCGTGCGTTAGAGATGTATCAGCACTGTCTTTCGGAAATGATTTTCTATTACATAATCGAATATACCCTGTGAAACTTACAGTTCGTGGCTTCATTTTGTTCTTCTTTGACTTAATTAGTCATTATCTCTGTCTTGTGTGTTTCATCTGCGTTTTGACAAAATCCGAATGTTCACTCTTCCAGTATTCTCTATATAGTTCATAGCGCGATCTTTCTATGCTTCTTCACCTCTGCATCCGTTCCGATATTATCCAGTGGAAACCAGAAAGTTCTCTTATCCTGACTTCTGTCACCTCCCCGTGGACTCATTTAATTGGATTAACATGGTGGGGAAAATTCTGGAATTTTAGTTGGGTGGGGAGAATTTGTGATGATTGACTAAGTCTACATTTTGAATTATGTATAAGTTGCATTTCTTAGTACTTGTCAAGTCTCATAAGATGAGACGTGAAATTTTTTGAGAACTTTTTTTTGAAAAATCATGAATGTAATGGGATTTGAGCAACACTGACAACGAAAGGCAAACTTCGAGCGGTACGAAATTTATATTTTCCTTCGAGCATAAAAAATTTTGCTTAACCAGAAGTTGTAATTCGATCATAAACCTGTCGAACATGTGTTTTATTGATATTCAATATTACATGCTGGGCATACCCTCTCAGTTCAGACCGATTTCAGTTTTTATTAGGTTTTCGGTTTTGGCAAATTCTAACAAGAGAAAGGCTTTATGTCAGTGTGCAATATATGCTGTTTAACGGTGTATAAGAATGCAGGGGCATGATTCTCTTATCAAGAGTCATTCCCAGCTAGTAGGGTTCTAATAAAATGGGATTGTTTTTGTGCAGAGAGAATGGGGATATATATTTTATTGATGATCCTAATATGACTATATCATATCCTCTTCATACATCATTCCTCTGGTAACATTTTATTAATTATTAAAGGATATATTTACACCAAAATTGTGTTAGAAAATCATGATCATCATCTCCAGATCTTTTTGAAACATTATTTACCTCCAGTCACCTGAATTCCAAGGCAAGTAGGTCTATTGGCTTCTCCTTTCCAATCCAATCTTCTTGACAACTGTGGGAATTCTGAGATTAGTTGCTTCTGAAAGAACTTTTGACGTCTGATGGATTCATTGCTTTATCATTTATTTGTTTTTCTTAATCTTATATTTAATGGCACAGGGCCAAAGTGGAAGCCACACTGAACAGAAGTCCGTTGCACCCCCCTTGCCTAACAAGTGTGATTGGGAAGTCGACCCTACTGAGCTGGACTTCTCACATTCAGTTTGTATTGGAAAGGTGTCTTGACATTTTCTTGGTGTTAGCGACATTGAATGTATCAAATTCATGCCAACTGATTCGGAAACTTACAATGTGCATTAATGACCTAGGACTAGTACATTTTATGGCTGTAAGGCTGCCTTTTTCCCATGATGTAATCTGGCCTTTCCAACTCAGTTCATTTGCACTACTCTATCCAAACTTGTATTTCTCTTGCTGTCATTCTTGTGCTTTTGCGTAGCTGTTTATATCTACTTGTATTTTGAATTTACACTGCTGATGAACTGAATCAGCATGCAAAATTTAGTTTTACTGGCCATGTATACTTCCTTCAGGGATCTTTTGGTGAGATTTTAAAAGCCCATTGGCGTGGGACACCAGTTGCTGTCAAACGAATTCTTCCATCCCTTTCAGACGATAAACTAGTGGTGTAAGATTTACTCACCATTCTTCTGTTTCTAATATTTTTCTTTGAATCAGTTTGCAACTAATTTCTGGAGACGTATGATACCATCATCTTCTGATTACATGTGACTGAGGAATCTGTTAAAACTAAAGAGTTGTTTTTACACATCATTTTTCAAGTCTTGCTTTGGGCAATAAGGAGCCGATTCGACAAGTTTATTTTCGCTGATGATATTAGGCTTTCGTTAGGTGGGAAGGGTGGACACACACTGACTAGTTAAGCTTGTTCTTTTACATCTAATTCAAATGATATAGATTTTCTGTGTCCTAAGTTTCTTCAAAGTCATGTGTAGATGGATCACTTATGCTTAAACTATTTAAATTTTTAATGCAGCCAGGACTTCAGGCATGAGGTTAATTTGTTAGTGAAGCTTCGACACCCAAATGTAGTCCAGTTTCTTGGAGCTGTTACCGAGAGGAAACCTCTTATGTTAATTACTGAATACCTTAGAGGGGTATATCAATGCATATTTCTACTTCTGATTTAGCACTCTAATCTAGCTTCTGATCTTATAAATTTATATATGAAAGGTAAACTTAAGTAAATTGCACTGTCGTGTCAATTGTAGGGCGATCTTCATCAGCATCTTAAGGAAAAAGGTTCAATTAGTCCATTGGCAGCTGTCAACTTTGCCTTAGATATTGCCAGGTAGTGTCTTACCTTATTAAACACTTTATAGGAAAAAGATTATTTGGAACCAGAAAAGAAAATACATAGAAGGAAGAAATAAACCTCCTTAGAGAGAACCAAACAGGTGAAACAAACATATGAATGATAGACACTGACTTGGTCATTGCACATGACTAAATCTGAAGTGTCCATATATAATTTAAAGTGTTGCGAGGTTCCTGATATGAATTTCTGATGTGCCGAACATGGACACGACTTTTTTTTTTTTGAAGCATGCATCTTCACAGAAACAAACAAAAGATTTGCTCAAAATTGCTCTTCAATCTCTCTGTGATTCCAGTAGACAAATACTCCTCATGAACATGTCTTGAAAGAAGAGGACCCCTGCGTTTTATTGACGTTTAGAAAAAAGCAATTGAAAATATTAGGAATTTTGCAACTTCGCTGACTTCTCAATCTTACACTAAAAGTTCTGTTAATGCTGTTTGTAGAGGTATGGCCTATCTTCACAACGAACCAAATGTTATAATTCATAGAGACCTTAAGCCAAGGTATGTTATCCACGTATCCTATTTACACATATCTTAATATTAATGAGACACCTTATGCAATATCTGATCTTGCATGACATTTGGCAAATTGAAGTAGACGCATGTATTTAACTAGATTGACAAATTTTATGTCCTCAGGAACATGTAGCTGGAAGTACTGCAGGCATCTTATTACATGTTAAAGTTTATTTCTTAACATTTCAGGAATGTTCTTTTAGTCAATTCTACTGCAGAGCATTTAAAAGTTGGAGATTTTGGACTGAGCAAGCTTATCAAGGTCCAGAGTTCTCATGACGTTTACAAGATGACGGGTGAAACTGGAAGCTGTGAGTACTCCTAGAATTTCTGAACTATAATTACTCATTCATGTAAATATCTTAATTTTCTCCTCCTTGGGATGAAAAATAGACCGGTATATGGCTCCTGAAGTATTCAAACACAAGAAATATGATAAGAAGGTTGATGTCTTCTCCTTTGCAATGATACTGTACGAGGTAATTTTGCTTGCTCAAGAGAGTTTGATCTAATGCTTACATAACATGAAGCTAGTTTTAGTACATGATGTCTTCATTGGGGTAGATGCTCGAAGGGGAACCACCTTTTGCAAACTACGAGCCCTATGATGGAGCCAAACATGTGGCAGAAGGACACAGGCCAACTATGCGAGCAAAGGGATACATCCCTGAACTGCGTGAGTAAGTAATATTTACTGGAGGATGCAAACGTAGATACTACTCTGTGAACGCACATATATCTAACATGATTAATAAGCAATGCCATTTTTGTATTTTAACCCTAACCTTACTCTTCTAGGCTGTGTTCTTTAGATGCACATCATCGTTGTTTTTGGATGCTTATCCGCGCACACGCCTAATTATATGATATAATCTATAGGGCACATGTTATTTATAAATTATGAACAATGTGACTTTGTTTTAAAGTCCATGCAAAGCTAAGGACCAATGATTAATCAAGTTAAAAGACAGGGAGAATCACTATAAGGTTTCAAAGAAGGAATCTACTCACTAAAAAGTTCTGCAACAAGTTAGCAACATGTAATGATAAGTTTTGTGTAGAAAATGACAACAAATCCATGCCGCTCAATTGGTTTGAGACTTTTTGGTGAGTGCATTCTTTCCTTTAAACCTTACAGTGATTCTACCTGAAAAATAACCTTATAACTGGACCCGTGGCCTATTGTGGAATTAGATACTGATTCTTTTCTGTCAAATTATATGACAAGGCAACTCTAGGAGAAATGCTTTTGCATAGATGGGTATAAATTGGCGGCAAACTAAAGAGAAATGTCTATGTGCTTATGTCGCAAAAGTATGGTCCAGAAAACAGTTGAGCGGTGGATACGACTCATTAGTTCAATCTATTTCTGGCCCTGTAATCATATCTCTGCGTTTTACTTATATATTTCTTCGTGCATGTTCCAAGGTTAACGGAACAGTGCTGGGCAGCTGATTACCATCAAAGACCTTCCTTCTTGGAGATCCTTAAACGACTTGAGAAGATCAAAGGAAACAATCTACCTTCAGAATATCCCTGGAAATTGTTCTCTTCCTAAATCCTCCAACGGCTTGAAAATATCGGAATATATATAATCTACCTGCACATCATCACTGGTACTTGTTGTCTTC
>JANTPZ010122451.1:0-10757 GCA_025593235.1 Vachellia pachyceras | reverse complement strand
AATCAGTCTCCCGCAGTCGCAAATCTTGGCAAGCTCCTCCAGACACCAATGGGAAGAGGCGTAATCAGGAGAGATGATGATAATCGAAGCGGCCGAGTCATCGATGGCTTCGAGCAGACTCGGGGCGATCTGGTCACCGCGATCCAACCCAACATCGTCCAGGAAAACTCGAACGCCGCGAGATTGGAGCGCATTATAGAGGGGTTTGGTGAGGCAATCACGAGTATCCGCACCTCTGAAGCTAAGGAAGACATCCCAACGGAGCCTGAAGGCTCCCGGAGTCGACGTCACGACGTGGCCGTCTGGTGACATTTCCAGTTGATGAATCTATATTGCTTGGTGGTGGAGATAGAGTACTACCAGAACTTTATAGACTGTTATTTATCGAAAATAATGCTGATACTTTCCGGCAGAATTCGGGCAAGTTCCTCACGGAATCGCATTCCGAGTGATTAGGCAATTTCGAATGGTGCTTTGAGTGATTAGGCAATTTTGATTATACTGTATATCTACTGCCATTATCAATAGTTCGAGCAGGGCTCTTCGTCGGGTTCAGTCATGCCGTACGTACGAGAAGGGACATTTTCCACGAGGGGCTGATAGATTAATGAGAAATACAAGGAACGTGGACTCCAAATTTGCATAAAAACAACACTTAAATAATTAATTTATTAAAATTAAAAAAAATAAATTGATTATTCATAATAAAGATATGTACTAGTTTTTTAATAAAATATCTCTGTTCAAATACAGTTTAAACATTTTATATTTATTTTGAGTTAAACCTACTTTTAATTTATATAATTTATCTGATTTATGTTTTGGTCCTGCAAGTTTGGAAGTGATAGTTTTTATTCATCACTCGAAGGCATTGCATCCCCCATGAGACAAGCCTAGAGTTGTGCAAACAGAGCATCTCCTCCCCCAAGATTTAACATGAATGCTTCCTGAATCTCTCCTCTTTGGTTTTTAGTAAGGTCCCTTTCCCTCTATGCTGGGTTGCAACCCTATGAAGCTGCACTATGGTCCATCCCTAGTTGCTGTACTCTGCACCTCTCATTCTCACATTTGCAAGCTGGGATTGGGCAGAGATCATACTTGCTAAAATGGCATTCCCCCTAAGTAACATTTGCTGTAAACTGGATTATTTAGCTTCTGAAACTGGGCTTGTTTGTTAGAACATTTGGAAAAGTCAAACGCACATTCAACAGTGTTTTTCTGTAAAACGAAATAATCTCCTTCTCACATTTACCTCAGTTTACGTAAAAGCACTTCCCTACTGCATTCCCAAACGGGCACACTTTCTCATTTATGCGTTTCCACATAAGCCAGCCGGCAGGTAATTCCAAAGCCCTCTCCTTCCAGTGTTCCTCTTCTCGTCCTGTTGAGGATTTCAAGTTCATTTTAAACCAGCTTTTCAAGTTGCACCTGAAAAAAACTCCTAATAAATTGAGGCTTAATGATCAACGTCCACATCTTCTTAGTCTCTGGACAATCTCTCAGGACATGCGAAGTGTCTTCTTGGTTCTAAAAAGTAAAGTGGTCAAGCATCCTTCTAAAACTCAATAGTTATTATCTCTCAACAATGGTTTCGTTTAAGCCAATTCAACATTGCATTTTTTCCGTCACAATTTATTTTTTAAGAGAACAATGGTTTGGGATTGGAAAATCATTGTTTTCCAGAAGTGATTTTTTTTCCATTTTTTTAGAAGCTATCCTCTAAAATTCATTTTTATCACTTTTTTTCTCAAATGGTATGTTTAGGTTTGTGGTAGAAGTTATTTTTTCAAAGTGATCTCTAGTCTATAAAGCTAGTATATAAAATGTATTTTATCTCAATTTACGTGAAGGCACTTCTGTAATACTACAATAAATAGAGCAGAAAGCTATTATCTAAAGCTACTCTAATCACACAATGTGGGGAAAGCTACGGTTTGAGAGGAAATATGAGAAGAAGTGAGCAAATGTCTAAGGCTAAGTAAATGGACCGCAACTCAACCAACCATCCCAGACTGTGAAAATCAATCCGTTCTTAACCCACCCAATATTGACCAATGATGAGTGGTATAAAACCCTCCTGTTGAAGAGTTAAACAGGGCGGGCTACAGCCATGTAGTCCATTAATATTATTACTTTTATATATATATTAATTCTCTCCTCTTTAATCTCTATCTCTATGTTAGACTATCCATACATTATGTCGCCTCATCCAAACTAGTCTCCGGTCTTCCTGACTCAGCTCCTTGCTTCCTTCACCTTTTCCTGACTCACTCTTCCAATCTTCGATCTTCCCAACTCAACTCCTTGCCTCCTTCTCATTCCTTGTGACTGTCGGACTGCAATGCGATTTACCTTTGCCTTACTGAGTGTCGACATTGTGGTGGCTTGCGAGTTGGATAACCACTGTCACTGTCATTGACAACGTTGTAGCAAGAAGAGTGTTGGAGGAAGGAGAGGATGGTAGCCATGGAGCATCGAATGTAGGTGGTGTGGAGAGTCATGGCATTATGGATGAGGTCATCGAAGTAGGCATAGTTGTGGGCGAAGGATTTGCAGGCAGGGGAATTGTAAAACTAGGGAGCTTCTTTGAACTGGGGAGTGAAATTGGAGGAAAGATGGGAAGAATAAAAAAGCGATAATGAATAATATGAAGGTTGGATTTGGTAATGGCATTAGCATTAGCGTATGAAGCGAGAGAGAGAGAGAGAGAGAGAGAGAGATGAGGTTTCGGAAAGTAAGTCATATAAAACTATATTTTAAAGAGAGGGGAAGAAGGAGAAAGGAGGTGAGAGAGAGTTGAATTGATAGGACTATGATCTACTGTGGTGTTCCCTGGTGTGGGGTCATTTGCTTTTTCCACTGTGGTGGTGTTCAGCGATTCTGCTGTTTCTAAATAGTGATTCTAGCTAGTTTTCCGGTGTGGGCAGAGTGCAGGAAGAGGACGATGGATAGAGGACGGTTAGGTATCAAGTTGCAATGGAGTGAGAGGGGAGAAGAAGAAGAAGGATGTGTGTTAATCGGTAGGGTTTTGGTGAAGGTCCGTGTGGGATATGCAACAGTCAGAGGTGTGGTGGGGGCAGCTTGGAAAGTTGTGGGGGAGTTGGAGGTGAAACCTATAGGTTTCAATATGTACTCGTTTACTTTTCCAAGCATAAGAGAGGTCAATCGGGTGTTGCAGGAAAACCCTTGAGTGGTAAGGAACTATATGCTGAGCCTGAAAAGGAGGAAACCATTTCTAAGCGACAATGAAATCCAGATAAACTCTTGTGAGTTCTGGGTTCAGTTCCATAATATACCCCCGGAAGGAAGAATAGCGAGTAATATAAGGTTAATGGCTGAAAAGGTAGGGAGGATTATTGAGGTTGAAGACCCAAAGGATAGAAGATTTCAAACCAGAGGCTTTGGTAGGGCGAGGGTTGAAGTTGACATGGATAAACCGTTGGTTCCAGGATTCCTTGTACCCAAACCAGATGGTTTGGATGATGTTTGGATTAAGGTTAAGTATGAAAAGCTGGCAAGATTTTGTTTCAACTGTGGTCGTCTAAGCCATGAAAGTAGAACATGTGAAGAAGAGGAGGTAGTGGTCGAGGCGGAAGAAGGAAACCGAGGTTACGATTCAACACTTTGTGCGCAAGCATGCTGGTGGTCAGGTGCGCCGATAGGGAGAAGGAATTTTCTCGACCAGAAAGGGAGGGGTGCATGGGGGGAAGGAAGCCTTACTGTTTTGCATGGGGAAACGTGTTTTGGAGGCGGTACTATGAGAGAGGAGAAGGTTCTAAGGAGACCCAGACTAATGTGAGGGGGTGCAAGGACGCTGACACTACTGAAGCTATAAAAGAGTCTGCAGTAGTGCCAGTAGGTAGAAGGGACACGAGGGAAAAGGCGCTCTATGGGATAAAATTTAAAAACAAAAGGAGTTTGGGTTTGGGCTGGTGGGCTCCGATTCAGTGGACAAGCAATGCAACGAAGTGGGCCAAATAAAGATAGTTATAGGTGGCTAGGGAGAATTGTCGGAGTGGGCCTACTGATAGAGGGAAAATGAGGGCTGAGAGGTCGGCAAGTTTTCGCGAGTGGGTTTTCACAGGGAAGGGGAGCATAATGAAGGAAGGGGCCCGTGGAGTTAAGACAGATGGTTGGAGCTTTGGGTGAATGTTTAATTGCTATCAAGCTGAAGAAGAGTGCCAATGAGCAGTGGTAGTCTCCTTTAGCTAAAAGGCAAAAATATCATAAATGGGATTCAACGGGAAGTGTTGGGAATGGGGGAGCTGCTGTGGCGGAGCTGGAACGGATAGTTGAAACTGATGGATCAAAACTGTTCGGGGTGTTTAAATTTGAAGGTACGATTGCTTTTTCTATGGGAAGCGGTTTTGAGGGGTCGAGTGGTAGTGGAAAAGGAAGAAATAAAACGAAAAGAGCCCTGTTTATTGAGAAATTGCAAGAGGATGAGGCCTGTGTGGGATCCACGGAAGATGAAAGAGATGTTGGTTGTACAAATGGAGAGAGTAAGGATGGTGAGTCAGGAAGGGATGAAGGGTTTGGTGGCTGCCCAGTTCTAGCAACCAGGGAGCCATAATTTGTCTGGGATGGAACTGTCAGGGTCTTGGAACTACCTTGACAGTTTGTAATTTAAAGTTCCAGTGTAAGAGGTACAAACCAAGCATCATGTTTCTTTCGGAGACAAAAATGAAGGAAAAAAGTTGATAAAATAAGAAGGAAGTTGCAGTTTGATAATGGGGTAAGTTTCAATCCTGTGGGGAAATCCGGGTGAATTACACTATGGTGGAAAGGGGATGTAAAGAAGACTGTGAGAATAATCAGTAGGCATTTTATTCATATAGAAAATGTGGTGGTTTAGAACTTAGAGATGGGCTCTATTACAATGGTTTATAGGCCTCAAGGAGCTGCAAGGAAGGTTAGATGGTGGCAAGAGTTACAGAGGCTTGATCCAGGAGATGAAACTCCTTGGTTGATTTTTGGGGATTTTAACGATATGCTTTATGCAGCAGATAAGGAAGGAGGAGGAAGTTGCTGCCAGCGGGACCTAGAGAGATTTAGGAATTTTATGCGGTGCTGCAATCTGTTAGAAGCGGACTTTATAGGAAGCAGATATACGTGGATGAACAATAAGGAGGAGAATCAGAGAATTAGAGAAAGACTTGATAGAGTGGTGATAAATATGAAGTGGAGATCTAGGTTCCAAAATGGGCAGGGTAAGGTGTTGGAGCCGATTGGGTCTGGTCACTGTCCCATGTGATAGATTATAAGTTCAGAGAGGAGAAGACTCCGTATTCTTTCAAGTTTGATGAAAGATGGCTGGTGCATGCAAGATTTAAGGAGTTGCTCCATCAGAGTTGGGATTATGGGGGATCGGGAGGTGAGTTAAGGGATTTGGTGGGAAAGTTGAATAATCTTAGATCAATTTTGGTGAAGTGGGATAAAAAAGAATTCAGGAATAGGAGAAAGGAAGTTAATGTACGGATAGACAGGATGCAAAAATGTTTGGAGGGAGTTTGGGATGAAGAATCTGAGGGTATGGTGGCTATTCTTAACGAAAAAATAAAAGCACTATGGGAAGAGGAGGAGCAATACTGCGCTCAAAAATTGAGAGTTTCATGGCTGAAATGTGGAGACCAAAATACAAAATTTTTTCATATGGCTACCATTCCAAGAAAGAGTAGAAATAGGATTATGAGACTAAGGGACGAAATGGGTAATTGGTTGGAGGATGAAGGGCAAATAAGGGCCTGTTTTGCTGAGAATTTCAGAGAGCTTTTTGATACTGGAGGTGCTAGGGATTTTTCTGAGGCTTTGGAGTGCGTTGGGGAAGTAGTTTCAGCCCAAGATAATGAAAGATTAATGGCACCAGTTACAGATGAGGAGGTCAGACAAGCAACATTTCAGCTAGGGAAATCCAAAGCACCTGGTCCGGATGGCTATACTGGAGCTTTCTTTCAGAGTTCTTGGGACACTGTGGGCCCATAGGTGTGTAATCTTATTAAAGTTTTCTTTAGGGAGGGCTTTACTTTAGAGGGTATTAATGATACTGATATTGTGCTGATCTCGAAAAGGGAGTGTCCTGAGACCGATAGTGGTTACCGTCCCATAAGCTTGTGTAACTTTGTTTACAAAATTTTTTCGAAAGTTCTTTCAAATAGGTTTAAGGTAATTATGGATAGTATTATAGATGAAAGGCAGAGAGCCTTTGTACCTGGAAGATCGATTCAGGATAACATCATTGTGGTTCATGAGATTTTCCACCATATGAAGTCTAAAAGGAGTGGAACCTGTGAAGTGGCAATGAATTTAGATATGAATAAGGCCTATGATCGGGTGGAATGGGACTTTTTGTATGCTACTATGATTAAAATGAGCTTTTGTCAAGAGTGGGCTGAAAGAGTTCTTTGGTGTATAAACTCGGTGAGCTCGTCTATTATGCTTTCAAGTAAAAGGGTTTCAAGGGTGACTCCTCATAGGGGCTTGAGATAGGGGGACCCTCTTTCTCCCTATTTATTTATTTTGGTAAGTAATGTTTTTCAAAAATGATTAAAAGGGGGGAAGGGAAAGGAAAATCAGGGGAGTTATTGTTGCAAGGGGCTGCCTTGCAATTTCCCATAGTTTGTTTGCTGATGATGATGTCTTCTTTTTGCAAGCGAATGTTGCTAATTGTACAAATATGAAGCATATTTAGACAAGTACTGTAGGGCGTCAGGGCAAGCTATAAATTTGGGGAAATCTTGCTTTATTTCAAAAAATTGTACTACGATGTTAAAAGAAGAAATTGGACCAATTTTTCAGATTCATGTGACTGATGCGCCTGGGAGTTACTTGGGTTTACCAATTATCTGGGGAAGATCAAAATCGTGGGTTTTGAATGCTATTCTGTATAGAGTGGAGAAGAGTGTTCAAGGGTGGAAACAAAATTTTCTTTCAAAGGCAGGTAGGGAAGTGTTAATTAAAGCTGTCATAAACGCCATCCCGGTTTATCCTATGTCTTGTTTTCTCTTTCCTAAGAATGTTCTAAAGATACTTGATAGTATGGTGACTCAGTTTTGGTAGAAGGGAAGTAATGGAATAAAAAAGATACACTGGGTTAGTAAGGAAAGATTGAAAAAGAGTAAAATTGATGGGGGATTGGGATTTAAGGATTTTGAAGCCTTTAATCTAACGCTAAATGCAAAGTTAGGATGGTGGCTTTTGCAAAATCCGGATCAGCTATGGGTGAAATTGCTTAAAGCAAAATATTTTCCTAAGTGTGGTTTTCTGGAGGCGAAGAAAGGAAGGAGGGCATCTTGGTTGTAGGCTGTGATAGTTGAGAGTTATGGCAAGGATTGGGGACGGGAGGGATACTAGAGTGTGGGGTGATCATTGGTTAGCGGATTTACTGATAAGAGAATGGCATCGAGATGCCCTATGGAGGGTCTTGAGGAGCTTAGGGTTTCAGATTTAAGGACAGATTTGGGTTGGGACCTTACATTACTAGAAGGTTGGATCACGGAGAGGGAGAGAGGCTATTTGCAGAACTGTGGTAGCGCCTTTAGGGAGGAGAGATAAATGGATGTGGACAGACGGGAAGAAGAGTAGGTATGAGGTGAAGGAGGGATATGAAATTGCGAAGGTGAATGTCCTGAATAGGTATGTTGATATCCCTTCTTCTTCTAATAATTCTCATATGGAGGTTTAGAGGGAGGTGTAGAGGCTTCGGGCCCCCCAGAAGAGAATTTATATAATTGTCTGCCTACGGTGCAAAATTTATATAAAAGAAATTGTTGTGCTACTAATATTTGTTTTATATGTAATTATGGAATTAAGGATGTTAATCATTGTTTTTTTGGATGTAATTGGGTAAAGGCTACTTGGTTTGGAAGTTCACTGTCTTTAAATTTTGATAATATGGCTGTTGTAAATTGGATGGTGGAGTATTTGAGAGGTGCTGAAGCTTCTAGGTGGCAGAAGGCAATGTTTGTAGGGGTTTTATGGCAGATTTGGAAAGGAAGAAATGCTTTCTTGTTTGAAAATATTGAGGCTAACCCTTGCTATGCTTTTGATTAGGCATCTAGAATTATAAAGGAGTATTGGGAGGCCAAGGGGTGGTCATCAGTAGAGGAGGATCTGTTAGCATCAGTAGATAGAAATCTGGGTGCAAGGAAGTGGTGGCGACCGCCTAATGTAAATAGTTTAAAGATGGTGCTTTTTGCTGTAAGAATGGGAAAGTGGTTGTTGCGGTAATTGTTAGAGATTCGAATGGATGGATTGTAGATGGAATTACAAAATTGGTCGAGGCATAATCAGCTATCATGGCGGAATGTTGGGCGCTCTTGGAGTCAGTAAAGCTGGCAGCAAGCAATGAATTGGATGAAATTACTTTTGAAATTGATAGTCAAGTCCTAATCAGTTGGGTAAACCATGATCTGACTCCTATTAATTGGAGGTGTGAAGTCATCCTTGAACATATTCAAGAGTCAAGGAAATCTTTTAGAAATCATTCCTGTGTTTGGATTCCTAGGGAAGTTAATTCTGTAGCTGACTGAGTTACGAAAGCTTCGATTAGTGGGTATTGCCCCGTTGATTGGGTGAGGAGACCACCGGTGCAGTTACGCCATCTGATAGATGAAGATGCTCGGGCTATGACTTCTTATCCGGGTTAATGTTGTTTTGAGTTGTTGTGGTTCCTTGGGTGTTTTTTTCTCTCTTGAACTCTGTATGCTTTTATCGTTTTATGAAATTTTAAGTCTCTTTTCTGGCGAAAAAAGGAGAAAGGTGAAGAGTGGGAAGAGTAAATCATATAAAATTCATTGTCACCTATACTTAAGCAAGCAATCCGTTACTCGTATAAACCCGTCCGTATATGTTTCAATCCATTTAATATGCTTAAATGGGTTGAGGCAAATGAGCGGGCTAAGTGTTAGGGTAACCCGGTCATTGCTCACCACAACATGTAGTGTGAGAAAAATATATGGATCAATTTTTGAATAATTTGACTTTTGGTAAAAGCTATTTACAAACATAAGTCAAAATATAGGTACTTTTCACTTCTTCATGTAGAGGGAAAAAATATGATGAAGAAGAAAGGGAAGAGTCTTGAAGTTCATCATACCTAGCTTTCATGGAAGAAAAAAAATAAAGTTCTTCCAATAGATTCAACAATTTAATGTTTATAAAAATGCTCAAAAATAAAAAAATTTAAATAATAAAATTTAGGAAAAATTGGGGAGTTCTCATTCAAAATTTAATTAGTGAGAATGATGTGATAAATTATTAAATGCACTGAGTATCAATACTATGCAAATTTTACGCATGCAAAATATGAATACTCTAGTTTAGATTTCTCATAGATAAAATTTTATTTTAATAACTGTTATGTCCTTTTTAATCATTTTACATGTAAACTTAATTTTTTTTATTAAGTATCCAAACAGGTTTCAATTTATCGAACTGACTTTTTTACAAAAGTCAATCTAAATAAAAATCACATTACAAAATCTAAATTTTTACCCTATCTTAGATTTGCAAAGATCAAATTGAAAAAAAAAAATACTTCCTCCACCACTAATTCAAAGACATCCTTATTCTTTGTAATGTCAGTTTTGTAATTTGAACTTAAACTTTCCTCTTATGCCATTTTGAACTCGGCTTATTAATGTTCTTTCCTCTAAATTTATATTAAAAGAACACAAGTAATATAGATATAAGCTCTATAGTTTTAAAAAATTAAGAGGAAAACATTATACATGTATTTAAGGGGGCTGCACATACCTCTATCATTATTAAAAAACAAAAAAAAAACTCTATCATTATTAGTGTTATAAAAATTTTGTAAGAAGTCACAAGTGTAGTAGAGTTATATGGATATATCTGTTTACATAAAGTTATGTTGCGTCAAATTTGAAGAAATATATAATGAGACTGTTTCGCTCATCATTTGGCCAGAAGACATTTCTGACCTAAAAGGAGCTTTTTGGAGAAGCAACTACTCACCCCCTTCGGCTTTTCCTTCTCCTTATCTCTCCCTCATCTTTCTCCCTTGCATACCAACTTTTATTTCTCTCTCCCTCATCTTCCTGTCCTCCCTTGCATACCAACTTTTATTTTTTTGAGAAATTTATTGGGAGTCCCAAATAAGGGACTTATTTAATGAATGGTCTCAAAAAATAAAATATTTATTCTGATGTCCCATTGACAACATAAGTTGTTGTCAATCCAGCGCATGATGTTATCAATAAAAGGACTTCATGTTGTCAATAGGACCTCAGAATAAATATTTTTTTTTTGGACCATTCATTAAATAAGTCCCTTATTTGAGACCTCCCAATAAATTTCCCTATTTTTCCCCCTTCCTCCTTTCGTCAGTTACCGACCAACTCTGTGTCTCCAAATCTTTTTCATCAAGTCTGGATTTTTTTAGTTGATGAGTGTTTAAGGGCTGTTGACAAGCGATGAGTAAGGAGAATGAAGATGGAGGGAGCAAGATAATGGAAGAGATCTTTAAGGCCGGAGGAAGAGCCATGGTGGCTGACTGTAAGGGGGTGTTCGACGATTTGCTTTCTTAGTGCCTTTTGCTTTCCCATTTGATTCCTGTAGGACCTTTACCTCCACGAATTTTTCTGATTACTGTTTAGAAAAATTTGGAGCCCAGCACGATTATTAAATTTAACATTCGGCAACAGTGAAAGCACAAGCAAAATGTAATAGTTAACTGAGGTTGGGGAATAGTGAGGGAATAAAGAAGACACGTAATTTACCTATACTTTTCATTTTTT
>JANTPZ010122450.1:0-12399 GCA_025593235.1 Vachellia pachyceras | reverse complement strand
AAGGAGAAGTAAAAGTGATACCATTTCCAGGGGGAGAAAAGATCTTGCTGTACTCTTTTTTCCTTAACCAAGGTTTTATCCCACTGGGTTTTCCTGGTAAGGTTTTTAACGAGGCAGCTTCAATATATGTTGTGTACTCTTTTTCCTTCACTAGGTTTTTGTCCCATTGGGTTTTTCCTAGTAAGGTTTTAACGAGGCACAACATTTATTTATGGACATCCAAGGGGGAGTGTTGTGAAATTATTTATATGTGTGGATGTCCATTAAGCTCTTTGGATTCCTCTTAGGATCCTCTCCCTCTTGATGCTAAATTCCATAACCTCCAACCTTTATTATTCCCATGCTTAATGCCATAAAATGCCATAACCTCTAATGCTTTTATGTATATCATAATGTGGATTAATCCTTGTGTTTATGGCATTGTGACTCTTGGAAGGATTTGGTGCCTATAAATAGAGTTGTAATACAAAGAGTTGGTTGTACTTGAAATCATATGGAATGATATATGCTCCCTTGCTTCTTCTCTCAATTTCCTCTTCTACTATTCTCTTCTTCTACTTTCCAACTCTTTTATTTTATAACAGTAATTAATTAAAATTATAAACAACTTATTTCACCTCCATCTTTATATGCCTAAATGCAAGTGGAAATATAAAGCATTGAGTTAACCCACGTTTAAACACTTAGAAAAAGCGAAGACAAGCCTGAATTTACTAAAAGCTGTAATTTTTTAGCAACATATTCAATTATATCTTTATTTTCATTATTTTTAATGAGAACATGAAAACCATTTCTAATCATGTTCTCATTCTCCTTCAAATTTTCGTATTTCAAATTTCTTAGCAGACGTTGACAGATTATAAAAAGGAAAATTAGACATAGTTTATAAAAAGGATATTAAACACCATGTCAAAAGGTTTATTCTTCTAAAACAACGGCGTACAATTCTAAATCTTTATGTATTGCCTCGTGTAATAATTCACCAACTGGGTAGCGCAAAGAGTTTCAAATGATTAATTACAAGAGTCCGCACTAAAATGGGGGAGAAAGGCAAGTCAATGTACAAGAAATCCAAAAGAAATTTTACAAAATTGTGGAAATTCCCATAATCTATAAATAATTATTGAACAACTAATCTCTTGAGATGATCCAAGAACACCTCAAAGCTAACATCATCTGTGAAAATAATATCCCCTCCAGGAACAGCAGCATCAGAATTATAAGTAGCAGAAGGATTTAACTTTGCCAGCAGAAATCGAGCCTAAATAAATAGAATGAACACATCAATATTACACACCACTTGCATATAAATCGCAACTCAAGAGGTAGAAACAGAGAGGAAAAGGGGACTGTTTGTCTTTCTGATAAATGAAAACCTTTTACATCACACAAAACAATAAAATATGATTTCCATTTAGTTTTAAACAAACATTTACTTATCTCAATAATAATAATATAATTTTTTTTTTTTTGAAAGATTGGAACCTAAAACCTTGCTTAGGAGGCATTTATATTCCTTCTACTTAACTCAATTGCCATTGATTGCTTTTTCTTTTTTAATATTATTCAATAGCAACGACTTTTTTTCTAATGAAGAACACAGATGCTATATGCAAAATTACTCTCTGTTCTACTTCTTATTCCGCTATATGATTCTGCCCTGTTGGGGAAGGTTGAAGATGCTACCTTAATAATAGGTTATGTTGTCTAGAGGTCGATTCTTAAATCGGTTAGATCGCACAGTAATTGTAATGATTGCTTCTTTCTATTTTATAAAACCAAAGCTTTCCCTTTCTACTTTCCCCAAGATGGAGTCAGAGTCTCAGCAGTTCTTCAAGGACAATAGCAAAGTGACTAACATTGGATGAGGGATTATTTATTTATCTTACAATCACCAGAATTTCTGGCAAACAATCAATTTTTCCATAATAGAGATTTCTCAAAAGTGGAAAAACATGGAAGCTGACAGCATAAACATGTTCACGATAGAATGGCAAAGAACAAAAGGTGAAATATACCAAGTCATACTACCCCCAGTCCCTTTTATAAGACATTATAGAAGGTACTTTTGGTCCTTTTTACAAAATGTTTTGATAGTTTAATGAACATCTAATATTTTTTGTTCATATATGCCCATATTAATAAGGGTAGTCAAAGAGAGTAGAAATTGATATGATGTTAGAGTTCAGTGTAGTTAATAGGACTAATATTGGAAATCACTTGAATTTTATAACAAATTTATTACTTTTACCTGTTTTGAATGAGTAAATGTAAATTAGTTAGAAACACTTTATAATAAAGACCAGAGGGAGTAACAAGACCGCAGCCGCAAGAAGTAGAAACAATGCAAAGCTCTTCCATATATAGGGAATTTCGCATATTTAACATCAAATTAGGCGCAAGGAATAGAACATAACCTGAGAACCATACTGATCACAGACAACCAAGCGAGGTACAGGAAATCTTTCCTTTATTATTAAATCAGCATCGTCATGAGGTGCTTGCAATAACTGCGAAAACGCCTGCAAAATAGAGGGACTATGCTTAATTAAATAGATTCAAATATATAATAAATATTACTATTAGTAATGCATTTTCAGTCCATGTAATGATTATTATATTACTAATAATAATCAATATTAATATCAATATCAAAGTTAAAACAAGCCATACCAGTACAACTCGTTCTTTAAATTATATATAATGCAAGAAAGCAGCACCTAGTATTATTATTCCTTTCCCATAATAGTTTGATCTTATTCACTTTATAACTTATTTTTCTGTTATGAAACCATAATGTTATAAAGTTTGTTTAGTCTGTTCAGAGAATATTGGCTAGGATTCATGTCCTAGGTTTTTTTTTTAAAGATAGGATTTAGTGAGAATGACACATAATGACCATGGAAGGAAATAAAGGACCAAGAACTCCTAAAATTATGGAAGCTCCGTAAAACTCTTGGAAGCTTAGATGCAAATACAAAAACCTCCATCATAAATAGCGGAAGATCAGTTGAAAATGAGTTGTAAATTGTAAATTCAATCTAAACACTTTTTAATCAATTGATCTTCCAGCTTTTAGAATTGAATCTCTTGTTTTTATAACAAAGTTTTTGGGATTCATTTGCAACTGAGCTTTCATGATTCACAAAGCTTCCACAACTTATAACTCATTTACAATTTATCTTCCAGAGATTTACAATTGAATCTCTATAATTTGCAAGTGAGTTATTTGTCAATTGCATAAGGGCATTTTTGTCCATTTACTCTTTAAAACCTTGGTCCTCTTTGTAATTTAAAAATTCATGGTCCTTTTTAATGATGAATCCATCCATGGCCCCTTTGTTTCATTCTCACTAGGATTTATCACTCGCTTACTTAGAGAATCTTTATCATCTATTTCTGTATTTCAGTTTTTTTTTCAATAGTTAAAAGAAAAATTAAACCCTGAATTTCAATAAAATCTACACAAAAATATTAAAAGGATTGATCTTTCAGCTCATGCTTTCTTAGTGTGTAGGGTCCACTCTGGGTTCTTATCATTGTGATGAGATTTGGACCATCCAAATTTAATTTGAAGGTTCAAATTTAGATGAGCCTCATGATATGTAGGACTATCTTATTCCAAAACAGTAAACCCAGATGATAACAGAACCAAAATACACATTAGTGAATTAAACATGTCCAAAAATACCTGATGTTCAGGTTGAAGATGATATCCACCCTTTCGCCATTGAGCAATGGTTGAACCATGGAAAATAACAACAGTAAAGAAAGAATCCAAAAGCAAGATCCTATCAGGTGCAATGGCAGCCACATCAAGAAGAGCAGGCTCTGGACCTGAATGGAATGAATAAGAAATCAAAGAAGGCTGAACCATCACAACAGAATTGGCAACATTCTCACGATTCAGCATCATTCGGAAAAACGCAGTTTCATCAGGGCTGTTGTTGAAGACCTGTAAGATATATGAAAAAAGAAAATCAAAATGAAAATCGTTATCACAAGTAAAATGCAGGAAAAAATGGATGCCAACATCAAACAAAAACAAAAATGAATACCTGAACAAACTGAGACCGCCGTAAATGAAACAAAAACTGGGGGAATATTGCCAACCTGGGAGACAAACTGAAAGATGATAAAGAGTCTTTCTGGTAATCGCCAAACCGGGAACATAAATTTATCAATGCTTTATCCAACCATCTGACAGGATCAAACTCAGCCTGAATGCAAATTACCATAATGTCAAATGTTGGCACAAATACAAAATTTATAGAATGCAGTGCAGTAAAAGATCCCAAAGAAAATTTGCACAACTGCGGACAAGCAGGAACACTCAGACCCTCTGATTGCTAATATCAAAAATTCATAACCAAGAGCTTTTCATGGAGAGGAACATATCAACGATGATGATTAAAACAGGACTAGTTTTGAGTTGGAAGTGGTCCATAATAGAAGATAAAGTTGAGTTGGAAAGGAGCATATCAAAGATGATGATCAAAACTTCAGGCCCAAGAGCTTTCACTTAGAAGATAAAGTTTTGAGTAGGAAGTGTACCAGAATAGAAGATATAATTAATTGCTCGGCTATGAGCCAAGCACACAAATGTGCCAAGTTTATACCCCAGAAGCCCCAAAGAGCTCCCAGAGGCAAAAAGCAGCCTGAAGGGGGCATGTTGGGGATTATGGGGGTAGTAACTAATTGTCTGTTGTCTGGTGAGAAAGAGGGAGAGAGAATGAGTGGAGCAGGAAGGATGCTTTACGCTTTTGAGTAGGAGAAAACCTGTTCTCTCAAAATTCACCCCCTTCATCCCCCCCCCCCCCGGGGAGCCGGTTTTTCCTCTTCCCATGACACAGAGAAGAGGTGCGTATTTTGTAGTCATTAACATAACCAAGTTCCATCACATGGTAATCAAACAAATAAATGGACATTTTAAGTTGAACTTAGCTTAGAATCAGAAATAGCTCCTGAAATGGTAATGGTAGATTTGAAAAGTTGTGCATGTGATGGATTGTATTTTGTAAGTACAAATAGTGATGCTTATTGGCCAAGAATCCGATGCATTAAATGCTATCATAATCTGATTTGATTCTATGATTAATGTCTGATCCTATGTTTAATAATTTGATATGCTATAATCCTGTTTATTTTCATTTAATAAATAGCAGTGATTTAAGGGATTGGTCCATCTGATGGTGATAAACCATCTTTCCTTTGTATATGTTTTCTGTAACCAATGGAAAACACAGTGGCCTAGCATTTCCTCAGTAATATGCATAGATTCTCTCTCTCTCTCTCTCTAGACAAGTAAATATAGAGATTATGAATGAGCAAAAATGACTGAGAGAATGGGGAAAGGAATACTATTAAGAATCAATTGAGCTAAGTCAATTGACACTGCTGTATTCCTCTCATATTTGCTTCACTTGCATCCCATTTGTTATATGGTCCCATTAATGTACCTGCTGCAAATAGGATCTATGCCAGTCCACAAGGAAAAAATTATTGAAACTCGGAACCAACATCTAAAGAATAAAAGTTCAATTCTGACTAATGAATGTTAAAAACGCAAATAGAGATTATCATATTGGTCCAGTGAGGTTCAGAGGAGTACACCTAATGTTTCATTTACAATTGTGCTTTCTAGTCCAATCACACAGTTGGTCTTTATTATCTGGATCTCAACTTCACTCCACCAATGAAAAAGGGAGGGCATACTCAATGGCAATAGGTTCACTCAGATGGAAGTCATGTGCTATACTCCCCAGAGACAGACGGTCTAAGAGAAACAAAAACATCGAAAATTAGAGCTACAAAATCCAATGCTCACCTCTGTTTCCATTTTGAAAGAGACGTGGCGTGCCATAACAATCACAGCCGCTTCTTGGTCAAACCCAGCAATCAATTCCTAAACATTCAACAAGGATGTTATGGCAGCTTTCAAGAATCATGTAAAGCAACAAATGAATAACATGTTAGAATCTACATCCAGAGAACCCAAAAAAAAAAAAGGGCGTCCGGGGGTACATGCAAATTCTGCACCTTTACCAACTGAATCCAGCTGGATCAATTATGTAAAGCATGAAGAAAAATGAAAGAACAACACAATTAGAACCAACAATGATAATGGTAACTTATTTTCAACTAAAGCCCTTTAACCAAGCAACTGAAATTACTAAATCCTAATCATGCAACAATACCACAACAAGCTAATATCGCACTAGACTAACCCCTTTCACAAGATCATAAATCCCAAATGATGATTAAATCTTTGAAAAAAACAATAAACACCAACTCTCTCATTCTGCATCAAGTATTAGCAGAAAAACACAGTAACTAAAATTATCTTTTTGTGTTTTCCTTACTTCTCTTTATTAAAAGACAGTTTATCATCATTCTGAAAAGCCAGGAATTATCATTACCCAAAACATATCAGAATCATAATTCAGCAACTTTTGTGTCGGTTTTTTTTTTTTGGGGGTGTTGTAGAAAGGAAAGGAGGTGAGAAAAATAACCCAGCCTCATTCCTAGACTAAATGAAAAACTGTAGAACTACGCACATTCAACAGAATTTCTACCATCAATGGATGTCAGAGGAAATAAACATTTATAAATCAAAGTATGGCAGCAGTAAATCTTGCCTGTACGCTTCCTGGTCCAGCAACCCATCTCCTGGAAAGGGTTGTAACTCGAAATCTCATTTTCCCATTGTTATTCTGATAACTGAACCAAAATATCTGTATCGAGTGAGAAATATTTCATCTATGTAATCGTAACTCAATAGATTACACAGAAGGGTTCTCTAGGATGGAGTTCATACTAGGTCATAAATTGGAAGTAAAATTGATTGCTTGTAGATTGAACTGTAGCATCAGGACTTTCCTTCCTCACAATGTCAAAAAACAAACACAATGATGTTGATTTATCAAGGCCACACATCTTCCATGCACTTGTACCCCCCTGACCAATAATAACATCTGAGCACAATGGACCTTTCTGCATATACAAACATGTAATTAAATGATCGAGCATAAAAACAATTAGCAACAAGGAATGAAGAAAGGTTTAAGATATACCTTTTCAAGAGATGCACAAGGACCGATGATACCTTCAACTTTAACATCCTTAGAGCAATTGATCTCAAATATTCCACTGCAATACAGAGATAAAATAAAGGGGGAACTTTAAACGGGGAACAAGATGATCAGCCCCACAGATATCAAGTTAGAATTAGATATCACATCATTAGATTCAGCTACAGGGAAAGATATCCTGCCATTAAAGAAGCAATTCCATATAACAAACAATCATGATTTTAAAGAAGAAACAGATATGAAATCGAAGTTTAACTTCATGACATCAGGCATTCAACTGACGAAAAAATAACCCATCATTTTTCTAAATACATTGATTGTAATTAAAGAAGAGATACTATTACAAATCATTTCAAAATAAATGCTCGTTCCATCCCCCTTTCTAATAAATAGGGCCCTGAATCATGCACATGAATACAGAAATCATTTGACCCTTAGTAGTTTCTTGTAAATATCCTAATATTATGCTTCTAACTTCGGCCACCTGTCCTGTGTTGGTACAAACCCGTATCTTTAGCAATAAGCCATCCATATATTCATTAACATTAGAGCCCGCGAAATGGAATAGAGTACAAAAGGAAGTAGAATGAACAAAGTAATTTTGTGAATGATATATATTTTATACACTTTAATTAAAAAAATTAAGATAATTACTGTTAAGTAATGAGAAATGCCTTTAAAAGTGACATTGTATGGGCTTCCTAGTCTATACACATCTTAATTTTTAAATGTGCGACGAAATGTAGATGTCCTAGTGTTATATATACAACTTCACTTTTCAAATCAGTTTAGATCTATTTTCAATTTCAAATTGAGTTTTATTTGTAACAAACTTTTGGGTGTACCGAGAAGCAATATAGGTGGATCTCTGAATTGGATTTGAAGTTTAACATCATTTAGAATTTGAGCTTTTCATTTTTCTAGAGAGCAAGAGTTCATTAAATTTTGAAGTCTTAGTTATCGTTTGCCATTATTTTCAAGAATTTATTTTGTACCTAATCTTCACCTTCCATGCATAATAAATAAGAAAACAGAGAGGGACTGCCACACTAAGAAGAATGTGTGTCCAGACTTTTGGGTTCTCAATATTTTAATTATTGTCAAGAAGTTTATGATAATTAATACTTTTCATCATGAACTAATGCATGAATCAACAAGGATGACTTGACTATCTTAGAAGAAATGCAAGAAAATATGGAAGTCACTACAAAAATAGCAGAGAAATCGTTTGAAAGTTATGCTATCCAAAAAGTAGAACCTACAGTAAAGTTCCCTTTTCTATTATTATTAAAAAGTTTAGCTCACATCCTCCTCTTTCAAAACTGACAGATCCAAGAGGGCAATCGAGTCATATTGATATCTAATGAGATTTAAGACAGGATTTCCTCAACGTTTAATTAGTACGATGTGTAAAATGTCAACACAACAACGAGGCCAACCTCCAATGTCAGAGAACATATAAAAATCATCAAGGCAGTATTAAAAAAAATTCATCAGTACTTATGCATGAACCTACTAGGCTGAGTTTTCTATTTCACCAAAAAACATAAGAAACCGAAACTATGTTTATATAAGATGAGAAACATAAGGGCATACTTTGATGATAGCCCTAAATCATAGTCACCAGATTGAAAAACACGTTTAAGTGAGTCCTTGAACACTGAGTGGCCAAAACTTTCAGCTAGTACAACAAGACCGCCAGTCCTTTCAACCGCTGTTTTGAGTTCAGCAATGCCTACCTGGGTGAGCAAGTAGAGGACAAAAAGAATATTACTTCAAAATAAATGGATTTGAAAATGAAAGATTCCTATTCAAAAAGTAAAAACCTAAAACTTAGCACAATATATCCAAAAAGTAAACATATAGTGGCAACCCAATGGATTGGGCCTAAATTGGTAGCCATAGAAAATAAAAAAATGAAAAGAAGATCCACCATTTTTCAATAAGGAAAAAAAAATCCCAAGAAAACCCCATTTTAAATCTTCTGGCGTCTATTTTCTCAATTATGGCTACATAGCATGAACAAAGCATACAAACCCGATTCTTAGACAGTAAGAGAAACATTCCCAGAACATTTATGATGAAGCAAACATGGGAATGTCAGGTTACTTTTTATTTTTTTTAAGAGTAAAAGGGTATGGGAAAACCATATGGGAAAGGATGCTTAGATCCTTTGTTGTCTAATTGCATTAACCTCATACAACCTAAAGGAGGATCCAAGAAAGACCAAAAAGGGAAGAACGGAGAACAGTAGAGAGATAGGGGTTGAGAGACCAAGAGGCAGAGGCAGAGAGAACAGGGAAGAGATGAATAGAGAAACATGAGATAATGGATAGTACGCACTTTGTATTCATCAATCATAATCTGTATTGTACAATGGGGTAGGGCCCTATTTATAGGTTATAAGTCTAACTACCTAGGACTGAGACTTAACAGAAACTAATCTAACGGCTATATCTTAATCAACTGACTAATGACTTTTTATTTATTTTTATTTATAATTATACAACAAACCCCCCCCCCCAACAAAAACAAAAAACGGAGAGATCCTTGCCCTCAAGGATCGCAAACAATAAAGGTTGGGAACTGCCGCTGGAATTTAAACAGAGGCATCCACAATGCTTCTTCTTCCAGCAGCCCTCTACGCTGCACGAGAACCTCTTTAATTAATTTCTTTTTCTTCCAGTACGTTTGCTAAGAATATTTTCTCATTCCAAGGTTGGAGGAACCGCTGGAAAATCTGGTGGTGGGTGCTGTTGCTCAAGTTGAGGGTCAGGACATAGTTTCAAGGGAGAAACATGAAATGTAGGGTGCATTCTTGAGACAGGAGGCAACTCAAGGAACCAATCTTCTCTATAGCCTTGTAAGGACCAAAGTACCTTGGAGCCAACTTCTGAGAACTCCTAGAAGCTTGTGGAATTTGACTGTAAGGTTGTAGCTTAAGAAAAATCCACTTCCCTATAGCAAATTCCTTGTCAATTCAAGGTAAGTCAGCTCTGTTTCATGATATTTGCTGCCCTGTGTAGGTTGTGTTCCAGCAGCCCCATCATCTCTCTAACAGTTAAACTCCTGCCTACGACCTCTTCAACAGAATTGTGAGATATCTAGGGAGTGTGGAGGGGTGGTTTTTGACCATAAAGTAACTCATAAGGGGTTGCTTTTGCAGCTCTATAAAATGTTGTACCACCATTTAGCTTGAGGAATCCACTTACTCCACTCTTTCGGCTTCTCTCAAACACCCCCATATGGTTAGGACCTTTCATGCTATCATTGCCATATATCTACAGTCTATACACCCAATAAGAGAGACACAAATATTGCCATGGAACTTCATATAATTCAAATAAAAGATATTATTGCCATTGTTGTCACCTCAACTACCACTAGCACAGCCACTTCTACTGTTGCTTGCAGCTGCCAAGGAAATAACACTACCCACTCAATCATTGCCAATGCTACTACCACCAGCCTGCTGCGGCTACAATAACCACAATTATAACCTTCACCATCCTCACCACCATTACTACCATAATTGTTGCCAACAATCACTACATCATGTTATTCCATGAATGTAATATTATTTTTAGGGAAAACTACATGCCCCCCCCCCAAAAAAAAAGGCCTATTTAGAAAATTTGTATATGAACTTTGAAATATAGCAAAAATTCCCCGCAAACACCACTTCAGCTTTTCCTTACATACAAATTCTGAAATTCAATGGATGTTGCTTGTGCCAAATAATGACGGAGGGAGGTTTTGCTGCGTTCAAAAGTTTATATACAAATTTTGTAATCAGACCTTGGTTCAAAGGGGTAAATAGTAGCTTTCCTCAATTTTTATTCATATAGGGTGAGATATCATTTCCGTCTTACCAGCATTAACATAACAATATTATAACATTAAATACATATATGCTGATTTAACAACCCCATCTAGTTAAAGAGTCACTTAAATTTTGAATATTCTATGCCTGACAGAACAAGAGCAGAGAAGAGTTTTAAAGGCTGAAGGCAAAGAAAACCATTTGTCATCTATTGACTTAAAAATCCAGAGCATACTAAGTACAAGTAGGAAAAATCTTCCATAAAACAAGATTATTACCTGATCAAGAGCACAAGCAAAGAGATCTAGCCCATGACCTTGATGTACAAGCTGTTTAGAAAGCCCCTCATAGAATTTTACACATTTATGATAATGTGGCACAGAATCTTTATCCAGGTCCTTATGGGAGCGAATAGGTTCAGATAAACTTTTTGACACAATCTGTAAATATAAATAGAATCAAACAAGCTCCAATAATTGGTCAAACATGATGAAAACTCGTGCTTAAAAATGATATTAGAATACAAAAATCCAAGTAAATGTATAATCTTAGAGTCTTCATAAGTACTTAATACCACAAACAGTTATCCAAATTTTCTGTCTCATGGTAGTTTTATATTTCAAGGCACCAAATATGAAGCCAACAGGTTTTGAGGACTTTTTATTGCTTCAATTTCAACAGGGCTTCATAAGGTTCAAAACACATTTGAAGTTCAACCAAATAATTGTAAACTGGGAGGTACCAAAGATTATCTTTACATTCACTGAGCCTTGACTGAATCCAAAATTATCTGACCCTTCTTTAATTGATCAGGCATTCATACAGGAACTACTTAGTGGGCCAATATTCTCATACTAATATGTGGCATCAAACACCTGACATTCAAGACCTCCATGCTTGCCAAAAAAGAAAACTAACAAAAAATAATAACCATAATGAAATAATAACAACGGCTGAATGCCAGGTGTTCCACATTCTGTAATGCAAGCACGCCAAACACATCCTAAACCCCATGATGCCATGCATATCAAAGTGAAAATGCCAGTTTACCAACCAAATGCTACCATATGTAATATATACCTTTATCCTAATACTAAACCATTAACATAAAATCTATTAAGTAGCATATTCGCCTTGACTACATAACACGTCAATGACCATGATTAGTTATCCTTACAGAAGCAGGCCCTTCAGTTGCTGGCCCACCAACAAAGGCCATTATCCTGGCCCCTGAACCAGGAACACACGCCCCCAACAAACTGACTGCAATACTGAGTGCTGTACTTGTGCACCTGGATGGACGCTGATCAGCAGGTACAGCCCAAGGATCTTTCAGCAACTCCTCCAAAACCTGTTAATTAAAGAAACAAAAATCAAATTAGAGAACCAAACACAACAGAGACAACATAAAATTCCCCTGTTACACTTTTGCAGGCAAGTAATCCCATCACAACTAATTCCTCTGTATGTCTCAAACACAGAGAC
>JANTPZ010122449.1:0-16371 GCA_025593235.1 Vachellia pachyceras | reverse complement strand
GGTCTTTTACTCCCAGATCAGCATCGCCTTGAAATTTTGCTGGGCTCGTGTTGGCTTGACATAAAATATTCGTAGTTATTATTGGCGTGGACGATATATATGGTCGTGTATTTGATTTTGTTAGCTGTTTCAGGACTAGTCTTGCTGCTTTGGAAGATCTTTACATATGGTATTACGTTTACCATGCGATTGTATCCCTCATTATCACATCGTTTAACCTGTTAGTAGGTAATATTAGCGGCTCCTCATTACCTACCAGTGGCTCAGCATGATTTCTCAAGAGAAATCTGATGTTATCCGGACTCTACCCATGTTCTGGGTTGCGGTATGAGATCTTAGATAAATGTATTAAAAATTAACCTAAATTTACAAGACGATATTCAATAAAAACATGAGAATTTTAATGGCTAAAGCGGATAACATATTGTTCTCAATCGAGACAGAAATCCCGCTCACTCAGTTCTCAAATAATGTAGGAATCGGTGAACGGAATCTTGGGTGCCTCAGCAAATAAAGGAAACAGATACTTAAGAAGAAATGGGTTCTTATATCATGCTATCTAACCTTGAAGGCATCCTGCTCACCCAGTTCTCAAATAATGTAGGAATCGGTGAACGGAATCTTGGGTGCCTCAGCAAATAAAGGTAACATATACTTAAAATCACTTGGAAGGGAATAAACAAAGTCACTATCCCAACAATCAGACACAAAACCATGAATATTAATGTAGCTGCTGGATCCTGCCAAGTTAGAAAAGATTGCAATTTTTCTACTTTGGTCGCAAACTTACCCATTCCTGCCGCAAGCCTCCCGAGGACGATTCTTAACCGATCGTATCTGGGTCTTATGATTCTGTCTTCGAACTTCGATGGAACTGGATCAAACTCTTCTTCCAGTTCATCCACACTTGCTGCATTAATATGTGACAACTGCAAATCCACATGTGATAGGAGACTTGGCCTCTTTCGATACTGCAAGATGATATCCAGCATAAGACAGAACAAAATACCAGGTAGCAGAATTTGAGGTTCAAGGACGAGAACAAAAATAATCAGGCAAACTATGAAGGATGAAGTAGGATTCTTCCACTCGCATATCTTATTATATTGACTGTGCAAGGCAATAAATCCACTCATAACGGCTTTGATCCTATCAAAATCGGCTCTTCCTCTTCGCATGCTCCAAAGGCTTTCATGAGAATCCAGCATATATGACACAACCTCTCTTCTCCATGCAGGTTCTGTCTTGCTCATTCTTGAAGACAGAAGCATAATGGTTTGTTTCCTCAAACCACTTAACTGAATCCGAGACAATGGGTTAGAAAAATGCAGCCTAGGAAGCTTAGGCATAAGGTAGATTTCCAATAGATTGGCCAAATCTGGACAGCAAAACCTGAAGGCTAATTGAATTTCTCCCATCTTCTTCAATCCTGAAGGTTGCAGTTCTGTAAGTGGAAAAGAATACGTGTAAATCCTATTGGTTACCATTTCCGATAGATTGATTCTCACCTTCCCCATTCTTGCATCCACTGCTCGGTGATCTCCTTGTACTTCATGTAAATAACCATTATCAAACACAGCGATTGTGATTAATGTACAAGGGTCATAGACGTCCCAAGTGTACTGCTCATTCCACTTTGGATTAAGACTACCAATAACTGTTCTTGTCCTAACCCATTTGGGGCCATATTTAGCCACACAATAAGCATCGGTGCGATTTCCTATCTTCATCGCCGGCAAGCCGGAAGCATTCAAGATTCCCAATTGAAAAATTCCAATGCTGGATCTCCATAACCTCGGGACTGTTGGATTCAGATCACTGCTGAAACATGGGTCCTCATCAAACATATGATACCCACCATCCAAAGAGAGCCTCATATTAAGCCTACTATTACTAATAGCTCGTGCATAATTTTCAACCTCAGTGATATTATTAATGGGTCTCTCAAGATTATACCATTTAGCCGCTGAAGGTGCACCATCTAATCTCTTGTCAGCATTCTTGACATGAATTGAACACTTCCCTATGCTTCTGTGGTTGTTCATTGTCCCTTGCTCCACACTTAAAAACAAATGTTGGTCAAATGGTTCTAGCACAGCAAAGAACATATCCTCATTCCATTTTGGGTTCCCTTTATTGTTATTCACTAGCTTGCTTCTGAAAGTCAAACTCCCCAAGGTAGCTTGAACAAAAATCTCAGAGTTAACAGCACTATCTTCACCGACAAGGTCCTGGGCTTGCATCAAATTAACTCTAAGACACCAAATCCTAGGCGAAATATATATCTGTGAATGGGTATTAGGAACGTTGTATGAATTAACTATTGCTGATTCTAAATGCTTAGCTTCAGGAAAAGCTTCATCAGCCTGAGTTCCTATCCAAATTGAGAGCATCAATTTTCCTAAACCGATTCCTTTTTGATCTTCTAGCCAATACCACTATCAGTTGAAACCCGTGTGGGAATTTCAGAAATATCAAACGATAACCGACCCAGAATCTCACCAGACATTGGAATCTGATCCTTCACCAAAATTTCAAGAGTTAGCTCTTGAATACGAGCTTTCTCTAGAGCAAAGACTTGGTTCCATTCTGGGTTTGAGTTTCTGCTGAAGCACATGGTGGTCGTTTTTAGGGCTCCAACTTTGACCTCCACGTAAGGATCACAAGTATTAGGACCTCTAATTCCTGGCAAGTCCTCAGCCCTCACAATCCTCACGTACAAGAAAAGAGTAGTTTCAACAAGGTCAGTGGCACTTGTGATGCCACCATGGCTTGTGGCAGTCCTGGCACCAATATTTGGAGAGATCGCCTTCAAATTGAAATCTGTGTTGGGTTTTTTTGAGCTTTGACCTGCCATTGGTTATAACTGGAACAACACAATATTTTTGGGGAGTACCAAGTAAAAGTAATCTTTTGCAAATAGAACTGAATGAAATTTGTTAAATAAACAAATCAAACGTTCGAAATCAGCGAAATCGAAGGCGTCAATGTCAATCTATATATTTAGCACATAACAACTCATTGAAGATTGCAAATAAATGAAATATCCCAAAATCAGTGTCTTTGAAGGTGTTTATGAGAAGGAAGTTCTACTGCATGGCTTGGGCAAAAAGTTTGGCAGATGCCTTCTCTAAAAGATTGCTATTATAGCATTTAATATCAAATTCAATGCCAAATTTGTCAGCTATTGCTTTTAATGAGTTTGATTACTGTAATCTCTTTTAAATCACTACGATGCCAATTATACATTTAAACAATTAATGTGGTTAAGTTTTATAACATAAATTAAAAAAAAATTGCATTTAAGAGCACGTCTTGCTTCCAAAAGAGACGCCTTCTCTTCCTACTTGTCAAGAACTTCTTTAGGTTAAAGCTTGCTCTGTAAAAAGAAAACTCCCTTGCTAGTACCCATATGCAACACTTCATATGATTATTACATGCAATACCAAATTCTCCAAATCTGTGGTGAGAAAAGAAAAACTACGCTCTAGGTCAAAAAGTAAAGGGGGGAAAATGTTCTGTACCTCGAATTTGTACAGAATTGAACTCAATTTCACGTGCTCCCAGAATAACTTTTAGGGAGGGTCGAGTCCTCTATAAGGTAGGCCTTGTTGAGAGCGTGGCGAGTGATTTCCAGAATTCCTGAAAGATCTTGTCATCATTATTCATAAAATCATGGCAGATTCTTTGCTTCTGAGTTTCCTTTTCCATCAACACAACAAAATTCCTTTCCTGTTTACGTGACATCGCAATAAAACAATTTACGTGGCAACTACTTTTATTAATAAAAAATAATTCACATTAAAATTTGAGATGTTAATAAAATATTCATAAAGACTAACGTATAAATTTTTTAATTTTTAAAATAAAATAATTGACAAGAAATAATCATCCTAGACTATATTAGAGAATTAATAGCTAAAGTGAAAATTTACATAAAGTTAGAATCTAGATCATTGATATGATACCCTTTCGAATGCCCATACCATAATAATGTTCCCTCATACAACAAGAAAAGAAAACTAGTTTTTCAGCTACTAATGTGGTAAAGGTAAATAATATTGTGGCAAGAAGAATGTTCTTTTTTTTTTTTTTGGATTACAGTGGCAAGAAGAATGTTCTAAATAATAATATCACGGTTGCTACATAAGGTATTAATCAAGTCCCATGAAACAAACAGATAGTTCTGGGGCATGATAACAAAAAGGACAAAAAATACCACAAAGCTTACTAATGTATCATAATCTATAGGGATTATTACCAAAGTAGTTGAGCAACATAATGCATTACGAAGAGTTTAAAATGACACAATAGATTTACAGGCACTGCTGAAAAATGAAACCAGAATCGTTCACAAACATGAAAAACACTATTCTTTTTCCCTTTCTTTTTATTTTTCTTTTGACCTTATTCGACTGAACACACACCTATTAAGTTGGCCAAACGAACTTCAACAGGAATGTAAGTAATTACATAATCGTAGAACCGCACACTGAATATAGCTTCATACATCTAAAGCAGATGAGTGGAGGGCACCTGGGAAGGATAACAATAAAGAAGAAACCTCAGAACCTGACAAGGCTTCGAGTCACAGATTCTTCAGCCATGAAAGTGAATGATTACTTCACTCCCTCTTACTTCTGATGTTAAGGCCCATTTTACTTCTCAGAGACTCGAAGGCAAGAGATCTGCAGCTGAAATTAAGGCACGCGGCACTCTTCTATGTTCCAAATTTCCTTGGCATACTGAGCAATGGTCCTGTCGCTGCTGAATTTTCCACTGCCAGCTGTGCTTAAAATGGACATCTTTAGCCATCTTTTCCTATCCCTGCACAAAACAACAAAGGAAAATAACAACATATGATGGATAAGGATACATTAATCTGCGGTTAGTACAAGTCAATACAGAACCGTGCAACCATTAATTATTAGTGACTATTTGACCCTGTCACCATTAGAGCCTCATAGCCGAGGGGAGAATAAAATCATTTTTACAACTCCCACAATGTTTAAGGCGAACTTAGTGGTGGAGATGAATGAGGTGGAGAAGACTGAGCAATACTAATCTTATAAAACCGGCCTCAATGCATGTTGAAGTTAAATGAGTTCAAACTTCTCAGAAACAAAAATCCAGAACCAATGCAGTCTTGTTCACAATGTTGCTCTTGACAAGCAACAAAACATCAAATGGATGAATGTGCTTGTTGTACTTAGCAGTCAGGAATGTTTCTTTTGTCTTTACCACAGACTGGTGAAGGAACAGAACAGTGAAAACATGGGAGAAGGTGTCTTACCGATAAGCAGCATCTACCCTTGCCTGAGCATCCATGTAGCTGGGGAGGTCAAGGCCTACAAGAAAATAATCACCACGACCATAACCAGAATTTCCTTCCAACGACTCAAGCAGTGGGCATAGCTTCCAAATACCCCGCTCCTAATGAACTTCTTTGCCTCTTTCAAACCGAGAATCTGGTTTGAACCTTAAATCACAAAAGGAAGTGTAGTTAGCTAGGAAAAGTAAGGATTTAGCCAGCTAATATAAACTTTTGAAAACATAGCTAAGAATGGTCAGACGAAGGATGATCCAATAGAGGGGAGAAAAATCCGTTTTGAGGTTTTAGATCACTCATAATGCAGCTTGATGTGTTATATTACTGCTTGAACAGTTAAACAAAGACGACATCGCCTCATGAATCATATCCTATAAAACCATTCTAGTTATTTTATTTCCTACTAATCTATATATTACGATCCACACCTATATTGATGTGAGTTCAAGTGAGGTGGCTAAAGCCCTGTACAACACTAACCTAGTCTCTTACAGTCCATCCATATTGATCAATCATTGGTAAGTTTTTCGGTGTTATACAGCATAACGGAGTTACACATTTATTAATATTAAAAGTATTACATCATTATTTTCACTGATTATTATAGCGTTATCAAAAAGGGATGCTATGGCATACCAGTCCATTCTCTCTTCGCTTTCGGAGAAGAGGGACGTCTTCTGCTGTTGCACCAAAGAGGAAAAAGTTTTCCTCACCAACTTCCTCCCTGATTTCAACATTAGCTCCATCTAAAGTTCCAATAATGAGGCACCCATTTAATGCAAATTTCTTGTTGCTTGTGCCGCTTGCTTCCATTCTGAGACAGATCACTTCCTGGGATCAGCACCTCTGCGACAGACACGTTGTAATTTGGGACGAATACAACCTGAGAATGAGTGTCCAATAAAAAAACAAAGTAGTCACAAAATTAGCCTAACGGCTAGATTGCAGCAAACCAGATAGAAATATGCAAACTATAGCCCATGCATTGATTGTCACAAAGCAATTACCAACTAATAAATCAGCATCATAAAAACTGCATCGCAATGTATACCTCAGACCATATCCCCAAGCAGGCAAGCTTAGTGTTGCCATGGAATCCAGAAAGCAAGAAGCAAGCCTTCCTAGACCACCATTTCCCAAAGCTGCATCTTTCTCCTGCAATCTTTTAAGTACAATTATTATGAATTTTTGTTTTACACATCTCATGTTCTATTATTTTATTCATAAAAGCTTGTCTACCAATTGCATGCCTTTTGGTTGAAGGGGTTAATTTCAAGAAAATGGTCCTTGGAAACAATCATTTTCTGGCAGATATTGCAATTTTCACCTGCTCTCCTATTTCTTCAAGTTTGAGTCCAAATTTGCGCAAAGCATCAGCATATGCTTCTTGTATATTCAGGTTTCCAACTGCATTAGTCCATGCTCGACCTTGAAGATACTCCATGGATAAGTACACTATGTTTGCTTAGGATCAACTTGATGAAAACGGAGGAACGTTTCGTTCCATTGCTGTCAAAATTATCAGTGTGCAAACAGCATTAGTCCAGTCATCTGATACTAAAACTAGTTTAAAGGATGACTGATGAATTCCCTCTTATTATTATGACTTGAAAGTTAAATAAATTACCAAGACGCACATATAGTTTTGCTCTTGACTACAAATACCATTTATCAATCAGTATCCATGTTTTCCTATAGGAAGCGCATTTGTTGTTCTATGTGGAATAATGACAAAATAAAAAAAATCAGCAATCAAAATTGGACTTAGTTACAAGAATCATGGGCGGGAGGCAATCAAAATTTCATAAAAAGTAAGTGGTATGCAATAATTTATGCTTCCTTGTTATTAGAATTTGTTTTAGTCATTAGGTTCTATTAGAATTAAAAAAATGAAACCAGTTTAATATTTCTGCCAAGAGAAAGAAGCCAACTTAATATGTCAGAAAGAATTATAATTTGGTGTGAAGGAAATAATATCTAACAAGTCTTTGAAATTTGTTAATGACAATTTATGAGTAAAAATAACTCATTGAATTTTTTTTTGGATTTGTCGTATATTAATTATGTTATTTGAGATTTAATTGCAATTCTTTGTATATCTATTTTATCATGCATGGCATAATTTATATTATTAATTTGACAATTTTTTTTCAGAATAAAATTTTCAAGTTGAAAAAGAAACGCATCGGAGATTAATATCTGGGGGAAGGTGTGACTTGTCGTACAAGGAAAATTTGCCAATAGTAAGCAGTTGCTTGAAATCTGCTAAAGATTAAAATGGATCTTAATTTTTCTTTTTCTTTTTTTGCCAAAGGATCTTAATTTTTCACTTTATCGATAATAATGATCATTATTTAATAGTAGAGAAGATAAGTTCAATACATATACAACTATACTTCGTATTAAAAATGGTTCCCCCCCCCCCTTTTCTGCATAAGCCATATATAACCTGAGTAACTTCCGGCTTGAAAGACAAGAAAACCTGATAGAAACAAAAGATTGATATGAAAAACCAGCAGAATTATATATATTATGTGCGAACCTAGTTGAATAATCAATGAACAAATTCTTCATGAATTAATATAATATGATCACACAGAGACAAATTTATTGTTGTCGCCATCTTCAACAACATCAAGTGATGACACAAGCTTGCTCTTCTTACCATCACCTTTAGTGTAATCTGCAGAATGGTGAGAAGCAAGAGGATGAACATGAGCCAAAGCTTGATCTCTCATCTCTTTTCTGATTCCCCAGAGAACCTCTGCACAAATCTTCATGGAAGGTCGTGACTGCCTTAACGGCACAAGACATTGGAAGGCCAGCTTCATAATCTTCTCCATTGCCATGGTTGAAGCAGGGCTTCTCCACAGCCTTGGGTCCATGGCAATGACAGCATCTCCTTGTTTCAGCATCTGCAATGCCTGCAATATAAACAAGTTGCATATTTATATCTGCCCAATCAGTTTTTATTTTTAAATTAGAGAAGCAAGCGCTAGAACCATGACTTCTTATTTACAGGAAAACTTTCGTGTCACTAGGTTATAAGGCTATTGCCTTCTGTCCAATCACTTCAATGGCTCCTTAAAGCACGTGATCACTTGCTGAGATCCTTGAATGAAAAATTAACTCTTAGATATATTTGTAGGTCTTCAAGGTTATATAGTATTTACGAGAGTTTGCACTTTTGTCAGGATTCACATCCGACTTCATTTTTACCTCCTGAATTAGCCTCAGCTGGCACGTTTTAGAACTCACCAATGTAAAACTCGGATAATCAACTGAGACTCCTTATGTTTCCTTCAGGATTTCCATCTTTTACAAAATATGAGTGAATATATACTATGTACATTATGTCCATAATTTGATTTTAATTGTCAAATATGATATTTCCTCATATTATACAGAACGGTTCAATGTCATGAATGTTCTACTTAGGAGCAGGGACTAAGTAACTGATGGGAACCAAATCACTAAAGTTCTTTTTGGGCCCAGATTCAATAAACCAGTGGAATTGAATATGTGACTTCAACTTTCAAACAAAAGTAAATGAAAGACAGTTTGTGATGGTGATCTTAGTCTTAATTACTCGAAATAAACATTCAAAGCCTGTGAAGAGCCTTTCATCAGAAGACTCAGCTACTTACAATGTGTATGCCTGGAATAAATACTAAACAAAGTTCTCTTGTTTCCATACTTATATCTCTTTAATATGACATAATTTTATTATGCAGTTGAACAGTCAGACCTTATTCTAAAGTAGTAATACTTTAGGAATGTGCAACACTGCTTACCCATCTGATGGTCACTCTCTCACTTGGAGGTTTCTTGGGTTCTAATGGTTGTCTACCTGTCATCAGTTCTACAAGCAATACGCCAAACGAATAAACATCGCTCTTGTCAGTGAGTTGATATGTTCGGAGGTACTCAGGATCCAAGTAGCCAGCTGTTCCTTTTATTTGAGTTGAGATATGGGTTGCTGCAGGATCCTCTGAAGCCAAACGAGCAAATCCAAAGTCTGCAACTTTAGCCCTCAACTTTCCTGTGAGTAAGATATTGGATGACTTGATGTCTCTATGGATTATTGGATGATCTGTCAAATATATATATAACACAAATTAAGTCTCTCATCATATGCTTTCACCAATTTACATGAACAAATAAACAAGAAACACTGACTTTTTACCCAAGACACATATCAGATCAATTCAAAATTACATGATAAAATGGACAAACCTGTGTACATATGAAGGTAAGTTATTGCATGAGCAACATCAATCGCAATGTCTAGACGCTCACCAATTTCAAGTTCATTTCCCCTTGTACCTGCATTTGTGGAAATTGATTGTAAAATTCTCTCATCTTGTGACCAAAGATAATATACAGTTGCAGCAGACACTAAACAAAAGAGAAGTTTTATAATTTTAATGAAGCATATTCCAAGAGTTGAGGAGCTGACTTGTTCTGGGAATTTCAGAGGAATAATGAGCCAAGACATGATTACATGCAGTAACATGATTGATTATGCCCAGAGCTTACCGTTCAGATGTTCTCGAAGTGTCCCATTGCCAACATATTCAACAACAATCATCTTTTCGTCTTCATGCTCCAAATATCCATATAACCTCACAAGATTCAGATGTTCAATTCTTGATAGGGTATTTATTTCATTCTTGAACTCAGCTAAGTTCTTGTCTTGCGCAGTCTGTCAACAGACTTCACTACATCAGGCACATTGGTAGTAAAAAGAATTCTCTCATATCTGAAAAATCTGCTTTCAATTTCTTGGAGATGGAAAATGTTCAAAAAGAACAACATATATGAGATACCTTCTTGGAGCGCTTTATGGCAACAAGAGATCCATCATTGAGCTTCCCCATATACACAGTTCCAAACCCACCTATTCCAATTATTTTATTTGCAGAAAATTTTCCTGTTGCCTTGTAAAGTTCTTCAAACGAGAAGTTCCCCATTCCAAGTTGTCCACTTATGGCGCTAGAAGATGCGTAGGAAGAAGAAAATTTCCATGGTGAATTCTTGTTGTTACTCTTAGATGATACATCGGTTGAAACTGCAAAAAATTACAGTTATATATCTCAGTACTGGAAAATCCGACATTCATAATCTGATATCAAGTATCCATAAGGGTTGACCATCTGACAAGCACAACGAGTTGACTCTGAAAAAATGATATGGATGAAACCCAAAACATCAAATCCATCATAATATAAGACCAAAGACTTACATGATGAAACCAATCTGGCTTTACTTGTATTCCTTCTGACATCATTTCCAGAAACTTCTGCAGCTGATTTTCTCTTGCCAGAGCGAAAGATTGCAACCAAAGCCGCGAATTTCTTGACAAGAGATTTCAAATCCTTAAGGGAAGGACGAGTCCTTTGATTGTGCTTGTTTGCATCATTGCCTACATTCTGATTACTTTGGCTTGAAATAACCAAATGGCGTCCTGGGGTCTTCTTCATTTGTAGAGATTAATCAAGTCTAACCCAGATCATTTCTGATAGCTAAAACTTAAAATTAAGACGGTTGTAGGTTTTCGTCGCTTTCGTGTATTCTTTTAATCCCTTTTATTTTATTTCCGAGGCCAATTCTCGAGCATATTTTGTACCATTTCAATAGCTTGACTCAGTAGTTTTTGAAGTTGACATTTCCTTTTACAGTTCAAATTGAAGTGCCATCCGTAAGAGCAACCTGCCCTTCAGCAGCCAAAGAAGGCGACACATGGAGGGAGGGAGATTTAGTTAAGATTTTAATATATTTTTATAATTTTTGTTAGTTTAAATTAATTTTTCTTTCATTAGATTTTAGTTCCAGGTAATATGATGATTAATAATAAGTGCCAGAACCTACCTGCCTGGTCAATGGCTCTTATCTGTACCTCATACGCGGCAAATGAGCTAGCCACGCGGTTTCTTGGCCACGCATTGAGAAAGGAAGTTGACTCCTCCAGAAATTTCGTTTAGTGCGTGTTTAGGAATGAGTTGAAAGAATAATTTTAAGTAAATCAAGGTAAGTATATGAGAGGAGTTGTCTCAACTTGTATACAACGTTGTTCTAACATGCTTCCCAAACAAGCATTTAATCTTTCACACAAATGAGTCCGTTTGGAAATGCGGTAGAGAATTACTTTTATTCAAGTCGAAGTAAATATGTAAAAGAGATTATCTCATTTTACAGAAAAATACTATTAAACATGCGTTTGGAAAGTTTAAACGGTCCTCCAAAAAACGGCCATTATTATTTATTTCTGTAGAGAAGTACCATGAGTCATCATAATCATTTCACATAATTCAAGAAAAATCATCACAGCATTTTCATTGTTTGTAGAAAAATTTTTGTTAGGGTGATTAAAAAAGTTAAATACTCTACATAAAATTAGTCATGTTCATCATTTTTTTTAAATTAATTTAATTACCCTATAGACTGATATATAATAAATATTTTTTACTAATGTCTTTACTTTCATTACCATGAATATATGAAAAGGGTTAGATGGCCCATGAAGGGTACGGTGAGTGGTTACATCATAATCCCAACTGAGCATGCCTCGATTTGTTGCACGGCGGACTAAATTTTATATGCGATGAAGCTAAGATAAAATTATTCATATATTTATTTTACAGACCATAAATTATATAAAAAAAACGGGTAACTTTCAGCTCTCACTGAACAGGCTCTCTCCATCTCTCTCCGTAAGATTAAAGTCTTCCAGAAGCCAAACACGAGCAGCTGCACGTTTACCTTATTTTTCGACAGTCAACCAAACATAAGCCAAGAAGAGATCACGTGTGGCCGGCGGGACCTGGACATGCCTTTGATCTAATCCTACGACCTTCGCGCAACAACCGATTAATCAAAACCAGTAGTTCAACATGACACCCTGTCGCTTTCTCCTCCTCACCTCTCAGTAATGACTGAAGATCCACATGTTCTGTTCTCAGTATATATTGCATTTCATTGAGGAGGAATATATTAATAAGGGCATATTTGTTGGTTTGGTTTACTTAGTTTTTTTTTTCCTTTTATAATTGGAAGAGATTGCCGTATACTGTTGTAATATACCAAGGTTGGTGTGGTGCAGGATTAAGATGTGAAGCAGACTGAGATGATGGCGCATATATACTGGGCGGAAGAAATCAGAAGACTTGAGCGACTACAGAAAGCTAATTGACAAATAATTGGTTCATCTCCCACTCATCCCTTTCAAGCATATTCATGAAGGTACAGATAGAGAAACAAGTATGGCCGCCACTCAGTTCAATGAAATCTCCCCAGTTTTGTGGTAAGGAATAGTGGAGGAGACAGTCGCATATATTGCATCTCCATTACCTTCTTCTGCACTCCTAGCACTTGTAGGCTTTTGTTGAGAGGCAATTAGGCTTGTTTGGGGAGGTCGTTTGCCTCCCCAAAAGCCATTCCTGCGCTTACCGAGATAAAATTCATTTCACATATTTACCTTAGAATCTGTGTCCGTTCTTCCAACGGACTATCTAAACAAGCCCAATATTTAGTTGGAGGAAATGGCTCTCTAATGAGTAATGACCACAAGGAGAAAAGATGAAGAAAGTTGTGCATTGCATCTTCAAGGCATGCTCAGCGTTTTTGTTTAGATTTAATTTGCCCCCACAGGTTTCTATATTATAGAGTGCAAGTTGGGTTAACCGGCGAATTTCCTGTAAGATATGCGATAAAAATAATTGAGTATGGATTGCACTACCAACGCTCAAAGTAAGAGAACAATGGCTACACTCTTACAAAAATGAGAAATATACTCAAAAGAGAAAGGTAATGTGTTTGATCTGTTATTTATATAATATGATGTAATTTGTCACCAAATGGAGTGATAGGGAAAGTATTTATAATGCATGAATAGATGTGGTGAAGTTATTATCTCTTGAAGCAATGCATCTTTAATAGAAAGTTACAAACACATGTTAAATTTATGAATCATATATATTGGCGATTCATAAATCAACACAATTAAATAATTAAATAATGAATAGTTATTAAAGCTAAGTGATTTTTCTATTAAGAGTTACACATTTATAGTATGTAGGGGTTTATTAAAAGCAACACAACCTTTCACCAAGTGACATATGATTTTCATGTATCTTTAGAAACTAAAGAGACATGGTTTTAGTGATTTTTAATGTTATAATTCCCTACACAACCTCTCAATTCTCAATTTACCAATACGTCACTTTTTAAAACTTCATCCTAGCAGAAACCGTTGCAAATAACATGCAGTTATATTATGCTTTTCCTCGTTTTCAAAATTTGCTTACACCATTGCCCTCGTAACTTTCCCATCAACTTCGATGATAATCTTAATTAGCGAATGCGTTTGAAGGTTGTGGTGTACCATGTTTCTTGAACTATCGCTTGTGAGCTTCTAGTTCTGGTTCTAGTCTCTTTGATCAGGTGGTTCATCATCCAAGTGTCTTCACTTGTACTCTCAACAGTGGCCATGCTGTTATGCAACGAGTATCTTGTGCTTTTTGTGAATCACGTTTGGGTTTGTACAATGCATTTTGGATCCAAAAGTTTGTTAACTTATAGACTTTAGCGTTTGATAACTCATTCTTTAAGAATACATTCTGAGCAAAAAAACTCCTTGTTGACAGAATAAATGTACTCTACATCCAACATTAATCCAAACATAAATGCATTCTACCAAAATACATGTTGAACAAATTGTATTATACCAAAATCCATTCTGTAAAAATAAATTCCCCTAACAGTTTTCCAAACATACACAAATACAACAACTCCTCAACCATGCTGCTACACAAAGATCGAATGTCATTCATAGTACCACCAACATAAGAAACGTGGAAACTTCTGCGGCTGGTCTTGCTCTGTAATTAATGTGTATGTTTGAGAATACGGTAGAGAAGTACTTTTATGTAAATCGAGGTAATATATGTGGATAAGATTATCTCGTTTTACGGAAAAATACTGTTGAATATGCGTTTGACTTTTACAATTACTCCACTAAATAAGCATCCTGTTACACCACAGGGACGCTAACTTTATGTTTTGTTGATGAAGGGAAATTATGAGAGAGAGAATATTCTATGAGAGAGAACTAGGGTAAAAATTAAATATTATAATAGAGTCGGTAATATGATTCAACCTATCGACTAAATCCGCCAACTCGTGAGGGGTTAGATTGGCCAAAGCTAGGCCCACTTAAATTCTGGCTAACTTGTCAACCCATTTCTTTCTTTCTTTTAATTTTTAAAAAATCAAAATTAATTTATGAAAAATATGTGAACAACTTCTGATCATAATGTAAACCTAATTAATATTGGATATTTAATTATCATTTGATTGGTTTATATTTAGTTTGAATTCAATCTTATAAAATGTATCATATATCTTTAAATTGTATTATTTAAAATTTGAATTGGGTATTTTATAGAGAAATTTACCATCAAGTCCCATGTAATCCAACTAATGAATAAAAGGTCCCAAAGATGACGAAATTATCATCAGATCCCTACAATAGTTTATCCAGTTGTTATTGACGGCTGATGAGGTTGTTAATGGCAACCAACAAAATGATCTGTATTACCATCTCCATATTACAAGGACAAAGACAATGACTAAGGCAAACTTAGAGGGTCAAAAGTTTCATGGCCTAACCAGCCTATTTTACCCTCTCCTCTCTTGGAGCCCTTTTTACAAGTAATATTCTCTCACATAATTAAGCTGATTTTTTTTATAAACAACAGGTTCTGTTTGTTTAGATATTTATTCCTTTTTTTCCATTTCTATCCTAATTAATTATATGTATTATTTATTTATTTTATACATTCTCTTTTGTCTCTTTTCCTGCTTGTTCTCTCTCACCTATTCTCTTCATAAATATGGATATATTTGAAAAAAATAACATGTTTTACATATTTATTATTTTTAATTAAATCTAACCAATAATTCAGATTTATAGTTGTTACATGCAACAACATCGAGAGACCATGATTGAGGTTTGAGCGTGACTTTTAAGGGATCACCAAACTTTCAAATTTCCCAAAAAGGTCCCTCTCATTTGCCACTGAAAAGAGGAAATAATAAGTTTTTATTAGGTACATTTTATGAAATTAAGTTGAAGTTGCATGAGATTTGAATTAGACTATTCATAAATGTGAAAATAGCCACCAATCTCTTATTATTTTTAAGTCTCATGGGTTATTCAACTGTGGACCCCCCCCCGGGGAAAACCTTAAAAATGGAGAAATCGTGTCTGAACTCATTTTTTGTTTTGTTTCGTGGGATGTGAATTATATGTCTGCGTCATGCTTGTCACGTGTGCCGTTAACGGAACACCGGAACCTTTATGTTTCTAAACACATGGAGCGGTTATAAAAGTTAAATGCGACGTTCAATAGTATTTTTCAGTAAAACGAAATAACGCACTTCACATATTTATCTCGATTTACGTAAAATTACTTCTCTACCGCGTTCTCAAACGGGTACAAAAATACACCGGAGAAATGGTGATAATTTCTCAATTGTAGAATGAAACCTCTTAAATTATACAATTGATCTCCACATTATACAATTAAGCTGTTGTATCATATACAACTGACCTTTCATATTATACAACAAGGTTCCTTCAAGATGTAATTGCAGATCTTATTCTTTAATTAATTTGTCAACAGGGGATTTATCCTAAATTTTCCGAAAACATATCAATGGTAATTTTTATTATAGAAAAGTGATCTTATATCATTTAAAATAGGTAAGATGATATATAAAAATATGCAATCACTCTAACGAAATATATGTATATTTAAGAGCAATGCATCCCCCAGAGCGGAAGGGTGACATTTGTTTATTGAAAACACAATCATTGAAATAAAAAAGAAACTGAATGGAAACTATTCTCCCTTGAAAATCAAACATAGCAACTGAATCGGTTGGTAATGATTGACGGGTACGTAGGGTCCCTCTTTTTGTGCCTTTAATTTGTAGGGTCTCGTGCCTTCTTCTTTTTGTTGGTTTGTTTTCTGTACATT